>VJNQ02000516.1:0-83674 GCA_007827005.2 Populus simonii
TCAAAAGTTCAAATTCATCTACGTGTCTAGGACTACAACTTTGATGAAGGAGTCGAAGTGAGATAAAATCTTTTTACAGAACAGAAACTTGCACTAATCTAGTTGGTCAAAAGGGATCTCCGGGTCTAACTGAAAAACTGACGAATGTCGAGAATCCTGATATGACTGAGAGTATGAACTAAGAAAAAAATCACAAAAACTAGGCCAAAAATAGAGTTTTTTTAGTGCAGACTCGGGTCAATATCCTACTCGCAACAAAATTCTCTACCTTCACGTTAGATATTCAAACGGGAACATCTTGAGCCTCTGATATCGAAATCAAGTGATTCAAAAGCTCAAATTCATCTACGCGTCTAGGACTACAACTTTGATGAAGGAGTCGAAGTGAGATAAAAAGATATCAAGTGATTCAAAAGCTCAAATTCATCTACGCGTCTAGGACTACAACTTTGATGAAGGAGTCGAAGTGAGATAAAATCTTTTTACAGAACAAAAACCGGTAGTAATCTAGTTGGTCAAAAAGGTTCTTGATCTGACAATACTGAGCATCCAAATCTGACTGAGAATCTGCTCTAAGAACAACGATCCCTAGGACCTAATAAAGGTGTACGCCAATTTTTCAACATGTAATGAGTAACAAAATATACCTAGGATTGTCAGATATCGTACGAAACTGAGTCAGAATCAGAGCCTAAGTTGGAACAAAACATTGCTACAGCAACAGAACCATTTTTTAGTGCAAATTCTGAGGGATTTATTCAACCTTAAAGACCAGATAAAAAAAAATGAATTTAGCATTATGAAGACTCCTGATCAACCTAAGAAAACCTGATGATTTTGGTAGTAAAGGGGAAGGATAAAAAGAGCAGAAAACAGCTCAAACAAGGTTTCAAAAAAAAACAAAATATTTATTTCTGTGTTTTTGTCAATCTTCTGGCGAATATGAGCTAAACTCCTACACTCTGTTCAAAAGAGGTATACACCGTCTCCAGCATGTGAGGTCCAAAATTGAGTAACAACATATGTAATTAAGCCTCTCATTTGATCAAATTAACTCTTAAAAATTACAATTCGATCTCCGGACTTTAATTTCTTCCAATTAAAGCCTAAATTGACTTTAAAAAAAATCACTTTTTCTTGTAATTAAGCCCTCAATAAATTCAATTAAACCTTGAAGAATTTTAATTGAGTCCTTAAACATCAAATTTTGAATTTTCCTCCTCAAAATGAATTTTATTTGCTAGTAGAGCCTTTATTAGTCCAAAATACGTTATTAAATTTTTCAATTTTGTATATTTTCATCTTCCTCATCCTATTTATGGCAATTTACTCGGCGTCCTGATATACTCTTCTCACTTATATATATTTTTCGATTTTCTTGCAACATTTTTTCAATTTTGTTTTTGTATTTTTTTTTTTTGAAATTTTTATTTATTTATGTGGGGCCCCAAAAATGAGTAACAATAATTATCATTACCAACATGCAAGTGATTATTATCAAGATAGGGTTCAAACCTGGTTAGAGTCGCGAGAGTAGATGTAACGTGTTGATTCGCACTAGTGTTCGGAAATCAATCCACAGAGTTAGAAGAGAAGACATTATTGACAACAATTTTGGCATTTGGTTGTTATCCATGGTTGTGAAGCTGAGAACATTGAGGAGTTGTATGACTAAATGATAGGCAAAGTTGGCACTTGACAGTATTCGTAAAAGAACAATTATTCGACCATTGTGAAGAGCCATTATTCCTTCTATTTTATTGCCAATTGCTCTGCCTCTAGTCACTGTTATAAGACCCCTAAAAACTATGAAAATCAGACTTGTTTCAGGTGCTGTTTCGATTCTTGTTGGAATGTCAGCTTCCATGAAATCATCATCTGCCGCGACTAAAATTAGGACTATTGTTATACAAACATGAGGATTGATGGTGTGTAATATTAGTTGATGGTGGCTGAGCTAGCGTAGTCAGTAAAGAAGGAGTGACAACTATGGGTTGAAGAGATGTCTTGTGAAGGAACTTATGGGTAAGGAGATGACTATGAAAATCTGCATACAAAAAAGATCATGTCTTGGTCGCAAAGCTTGTTACCAAGTCTTTGAACTAACCGCGAAGATCCCAAAACATAAACAAATTGAAATCCTCAAGAGAAATTGGTTGGCCAACAACTCCTAATTTATCAAATAATATTTTTGCCTTCTGTGTGTGTGTGTGTGTAGGGACCGAATCATCACCTTGATGAAGATCTTGAGAAGATCCATGAAGTTGGATAATGCAAGAATTACATGGGGAAGCTAGGGCTTCCTCAAGAGTACGAAAAATACAATGTGAGGTTTCGCAATTGACAACAAGATGTAGTACATCCATTGAAAGATAAGAAAGTAGTGCACTTAGAATAAGTTGATCCTTCTGCTTCCAACGAAGAAAAAAAAAGGATTAGTTTGAAGAGAATAATCATCAACAAGAACCACATGAGAAGGAGGACACAACAAAGATCAACAAAGTGGAAAATATCTTGTCCAATAAGATACGGTTTGATCTGCATTTACCAACAAAGATATTGGTGTTTGGAAACTTTAAAGAAATAACTTGCTGAGTATTAGATATGGGAACAATTGTTGTAAATGAAGCCTAAACAGGGGGAGATTTATGGCAACAACAGTAGCAGGGGAAGATTTCAAAGCAGAGAAAAAAGAAGAAGTCTGCATCGATTGAGAAGAAATGGCAGCCTACTATTATTATTGTGGTTTTGTTGCTACCTTAATTCTTATTCTACTATTATTATTTCTTGGGTAAGGAGTGAGAACTTGCATGCAAAGCATGGGTATTTATAGTAGACCATTTATCCTTTGTTTAAGTTTTTATTAACAATATAATAATCAGACATTCAAATTTGACAATTGTATGCATAAACACTAATACATATAATATATTTAATAAACAAGGAAATTCTGTGATATATAGACAACAATATTAATAATAAGGATGACGACGATTACCTGGGAGCTTAATTGCTTATGACTAAGTTCTTTGTACAAATACTTTAACCCCTTATTGGTCAAAATAATTGCTTTTCAATTGCGTGGATTAAGAAGAAACCTAATCTTAATTATCTAACGATCAAGAATTTCTAGATTCTTCAATTTTTATACTCTTGGAGAGAACGTCTTCATCTTGTAATCTTCGTTCTCTTGCATTCTTCAAAGAAATCATGATTTTCATCCATGAAAAAATAAATACCCAAAACCATAGGCGCTCTCTCTTTCCTTGTTTCACTGGTTAGATTGCTTGTTGTGTTCTTTTAATTTATTTATTTTTTGGTATGGCTTGCTGATGGACTTCAAGCCTTCAATGATCGTTTCTTTTCATTAGTATTTCAATTCTTGAAATCAATCTATCAAACCAAACCAGGTTTATCAACTGTGTTTTCAGTCCCTCATTCAAATATTGATATCATTATCTGTCTTTCCCTCTTCACTTTTAGAGTCCCTAAAGTCCTTTCACAGATTAAAATCTAATATCTAATCAAAGCTGCATATCAGCAAATCTGTATTTTCCTTTAATGCTGCCACCTATTTTGAAAATCTGTAATTTCAGAAGCTAGAAGTTTTGCCTATTTAATCCATGTCATCCGTAGAGATGAACACATGCCCGAAATTAACCTAGTTCAATCTCTTGATTTTTTTAGTTAGCTATATATTTCGGAGTCCATCTATTAGTTAACTTCTTCCTCTAAGATGTGTACTCAAAAAAACTTGGCTGAAGAACTTAATCCCATCTCTAAACATCACACATGACAGGGACGAGGAGCTGATTAACTTAACAAAACCTTTAGGATTATAACGTACACAAATACACACACAAAGAGGTATACAACCACTTCCTTATTACATCACAGCATGGTGATGGCATAGAGCTATATGCAGAGACCAAGGCTTTGAGTACTGCCTTATGATCAAATAAGGGAAATTCACAAGGTATTTATGTGGGGTTCACCCATTCTTGACTCTGGAGATCCTCCACAAGTTTTTATCCAAATGGAATGCTGTGGTGATGACAGCAGGATTAATAGAGGGACTGGCTCCAAAGATTGCATTTGCTACTGTATTTACTCCAGGATTTTGACTTGTTAATGCAGCGATAGCAACTGCTGGAGTTTTTCCAATATTCAACTGAAAGTGAACGAGGCCAAATGGAAACACAATGAGATCTCCTGGTTTTAGAATCTTTGCAAAGAGACGATGATCAGGGTTTGACGTGACAAAACCAGCATAAAGAGTGCCCTTCAAAACCAATAGAAGCTCTGACGCTCTAGGGTGATAGTGTGGAGGGTTCAGGCCACCATTTGGAGCAAAATCTATACGTGCCATAGATACACCAAGAGTGTTAAGTCCTGGTATTAGATCGGCCGTCACTATATTAACATGCACTCCAAGTTGATTTGACGTGTTTCCAGGAACATCAAACCCAGAAAACGAGAAATCATCTGGAGTGTAAAGGCTTGGATTCTTGCAAAATTTCCCATTGACAAGCACTGCACACACAAACAAAGCCGTATTAGTTGTCATGTAAATTCAAAATGAATAATATATATAAAAGTTCGTCACTTGAAAATATCATATATAATTAATTTGGCTGCATGGTACCGCCATGTCACATATTTTATGTGCTCAGCTATATATTATATATTGTGATCATAGAATTCGACCGATACAGTGAATATATGTAGACTCGTGTTGAATCGGGATCGTGAAATTTAAATGAAAGAGTGAAAAATGACAAAAGAAAGAGAAAAATCAGTATGTATACCAGCAGAATCAGTATCATTTATTGCTACACATATGTCTTGAAGGGGGCTGGGGTCATAGGCAGTGGCAAATGAGGAAGCCAGAGCCAAGAGAGCAAGAGCTCCTAGCAAATTAGCAACTTTCATATCGTTCTCTCTTTTTCTAGGATTGTCTTTTGGGTGTGGAGTGAGAACTTGCATGCAGAGCATGGGTATTTATAGATGAGTTATACGTCGTTTAAGTTTTGTTTTTCAACAACTTATCTTTGATCTTTAACCAGTCAAACACTGGCATTTGACAATTGTATGCTGAAACCCTAATAGACCTTCACTAGTTAAATTTACATTTTCGCCCAAATAGAGCACCCACTCATTATAAGCAATGGTGAGAACCTGATGATGACTAAGTTGAGGCGAAAAAGAGTTCAACAAGTACTTTAATGTCTCTCTATTGGCCAGAGGTGGATAGAGAAGAAACGTCTAATCATAATTGCCTAACTATAAGAACTTCTAGAGTTTTCAATTCCATCGTGCGCGTCTTCATCTTGTACTCTTCATTCTTCAACTCCATGATGTAATTCATCCGCGAACACAGTATGCATAAATGGCTATATCGAATGTTGCTAATTATGTAGTTTTAATTTTTCTTTTATGTTTGATATAGTCCTTGATGGATCTCCTTTCATAATTAGCAAAATATTATATCAAATAAGATTTCAGCTAGAAGAATATATTCTTAGGTTACTGCAGTGATCAAGTTAAACGAAATCACTTGAATTGAAAGAAAACTTTTGGTATGGAAAAGAAAATAAGTTTTTTAGTGCATTTTTCAGTTCTCAATCCTGATGCATAAATGCCTTCATCTTGTTGAAACCTCTAGGTATATCAGATTTGATATATTTTCAACTATTTTACATAAATATCTACTTGAAAATACGTACAGCAGATAGGATACTTATTATCAAAAAAGCAGCTGGGATGCTTTAATTTTTATTTAATAATTTATACCCACAATTTCTTGGTCGTACGTTATCTTGAACTCGCACTTGTTTCATCCCTATCCCCTAGCTTGCTTGCTTGCTATGGTGCCCTGGCTTAATAAAACTAAGTATGAGGAAAAAAGAGGTCAATTATCTGAAAATACATCAAGTTCTGCAGGCTGATTAGGCAAGATTAATCCTATCCCTCGCACTCCAAAAAAGTCTAACTTTTCATCATGAAACCCATGCATCTCTATTTTTTTGGCTTGAAAATAAAAGTCACAGTGTTCAATCATATATAGTTTGGTAGGATGATTTTGCCTATTTTTCTTAAAATCTCTGCATTAATCATTGATATCTGTCCCTTATACGAGGTTAGGGGAAAAAAATACAAAAACCATCTATCGATCGAACAGTAGAAATCATTTACCCCTTTCTTAGTTTGAATTAGAGTTTGAATCCAAGAAGAGATTATGGAAAATAAACGTTTTGTTTTGTTATATGTGGATGATCTTTTAGTCTCCTAAAGAAAAAAGTATTGTTTTCTAGACTCCTCAACAATGAACGATCATGAGACTACGTAACTCAATAATTCAAGTTCAAATAATATTGTTTTATTAAAAAAAAAACACTGTGTAATGAAACAACAAACACTTGGTAATTCGCACGAGTTGATTACTGTTGACGATCCCCGTGATTATATGAAACGTGTCCTTCAAATTTAGTCAACGTGAGTGCCCATGAAAACAACAGGAGAGTTGCAAGTAAAAATTGAATGAAGTCATGCTGAAGCCTCCAATCATTGTGATAATAAACGTTAAGCATGTTTTATTAAACTTTCGTTGAATTGTATTAAGACAGGTAATAAAAATCAAGTGTTTAAATATAAATTCATTATATTAATTAAATATATTAAGTGATAATGAAATACATTCAATAGTTTTTAATTATTTCATCCAGTAATGTTTTTTTATTGTTTATGATAAATCTTAAACATATATATATATATATATATATATATATATATATATATATATATATATATATATATATATATTGATTAGTTCCATTAAATGATAATACTTATGAAAAAAAAATATTAAAAAAATATATATACAAATCTTAAACATAACAAATAACTTCTCGTTGTTTTGGTCATTAAATAGCTATTTTAATATATTCCTTGATTATCATAAAAAAAATATATAATACTAATGAAAAAGAAAATTATTATTTATGAAATAGTACTTTTGGTATTCAAAAAAGGGAGGTTTAGTCATCGCTAATGCTCAGGTTAATTTCAATATACTCCTGATATTGAGTTGAAAAAATGAAAAAGAAAAAACAACTCAAGTCCATTAATTAGAAAATAATATAAAAAATAGTAAAATTATGTTAAAGAAAAATATTGTTTAAATTATATCTTGGAACCTCACCTAACAACTTAAATTTTTGGGTTGAATTGGTCAGTTTGAACCTGTTTCGGTTCGGTTTTAGTTTTTTTAAAAAAAAATTCAATTTGCTTATTTTTATTTATAAAAATTGAACCAAATCGAAAATAATAACTCCTAGCCGCAGGTAACATTGGTGGCAGCGCAAGAGAAAAAGAAGAGTGAGTGTTGGTGTAACAGTAGCAACCCGTTAAAGTGCCTGATTATTCATTGACAGAGGAGAAGGAGAGTTTTCCGGAGGAAGAACAATATAAAAACAGGGGAGTAAAAGGATTGGAGGAGGTTGGATGTGTTGAAGTTTCTAGAGAAGAATGAACTTGTGATTCTCCTGATCTGATACCACGTTAAGTTAAGAGATTGATTATATATGAATTGCAATGATTGCTAATGGCTGCAAACCATTCTTTGTATTTATATTTTTAGAGTTGTGTACATTACAACAGTGGAATATATATAAAAGGAGTCTAGCCTCTTTCCATAATAACCCCTTTCTTAGTTTGAATCCAAGAAGAGATTACGAGAAATAAACGCTTTGTTATATGTGGATGATCTTCTAAAGTCATGCTGAAGAGATTATGAGAAATAAACGCTTTATAATTAAAAATAAAAATTTGAAATTAAATGAAGTCATGCTGAAGCCGCACCAATTAATGAGAAGACCCGGCCTCCAATCACTGTGCCAATAATTAAAACTATTTTTCAACATTCTCGTCAGAAAAAATAAATAAATAAACACAAATATTTATGCTTGCAGTCAGTGGTAAAATTTAATTTGAATACACTCCTGATATTGAGTTGGAATAACTGAAAAAGAAAAAACAATTGAAGTCCATTAACCTCCAAAAAAGAATGAAGAGGTTCTCTTCAGGAGTAGAAGAATTGAAAAATCTAGAAGTTCTTGATGATTGAGTAACTAATTAAGATCACATTGCTTCTTAATCCTCGTCATTAAACAGCTTTTTTGTGGCCAATTAAGAGGCGTAAAGTATCTTGCCTCCATTTAGTCATCGTCACTGTTGTTAGTCTCTGCTTGGTTATTTAATTAATTAATTATATTGCTCCAAAAATGTAGATTTAACTAGTGAAGGTACGTTAGAGTTTCATCATATATATAATCGTCAAAGTCCAATGTTCGCTTGATAAAAAAAATAAAAAATAATTACTTGTTGTTGAAAAAAGAAATTAAACAATCTCATAGAGTTTCATAACCTATAAATACCCATGCTCTGCATGCAAGCTCTCACGCCTTACCCAACAAACAGTACCCAAGAAGGAAAAAAGAAAAGGAAAGAATTCAAGGTAGCAAGCCAAAGAAGAACCATGATGAAAGTTGCTAATTTGATAGCAGTTTTTATTCTCTTGGCTCTGGCTTCCTCATTTGTCACTGCCTATGACCCCAGCCCCCTCCAAGACTTCTGCGTAGCTATAGATGATGCTACTTCTGCTGGTACATTCAAGATTAATTGTGATATTTCCGAATCACGAACTATTATATGTATTTCATTTTGAATTCTCATCCCAACTGATTACATTTTGCTTGTGTCTGCAGTTCTTGTTAATGGAAAATTGTGTAAGAATCCAAGCCTCGCCACTCCTGATGATTTCTCGTACTCGGGGCTTGATGTTCCTGGAAACACATCAAATCAACTTGGAGCACGTGTTAATATCATTACAGCCGATCTAATGCCTGGGCTTAACACTCTTGGCGTATCTTTAGCACGGATAGACTTGGCGCCAAACGGTGGCCTAAACCCTCCACATTATCACCCCAGAGGATCGGAGGTTCTGCTGGTTTTGGAAGGCACTCTTTATGCTGGCTTTGTAACCTCAAATCCTGATCATCGTCTCTTTACCAAAATCCTAAAACCAGGAGATCTCTTTGTCTTCCCATTCGGCCTCATTCACTTTCAATTGAATATTGGAAAGACTCCTGCTGTTGCTATTGCTGCATTAACAAGCCAAAATCCAGGAGTAAACACGGTAGCAAATGCAATCTTTGGAGCCCGTTGGCCTCTTTATCCTGAAGTTCTCACCACAGCATTCCATTTGGATGAAAAACTTGTGGAGGATCTCCAGAGTCAAGAATGGGTGAACCCTACATAAATACTTTCTAAATTTCCCATATTCGCATAGTTGATATGCGATAATAAAGAAGTGCTCTATGCCTTCCCCTTTTAGAGTGTGTGTTTTTTTGAACGTTCTCCACCTGTTTTGTTAAGCTAATAATTTCTCTGTCAGGTGTCATGTTGCTGAAGGGTTTATGCTCTTCAGTTGAGGTTTCCCTTTTGGATTATCCACGTCCGTTCTGTATTTTGATTAACTTAAGATGGAAAGCTGCCAACTTCTTTTCATCATGTACCAAGTTTATGTCATATTTGATTGTATGTTGTCACTTTCTTTCTTTCTCCCGAGGTTCTTTCCTCTTGGAGCTTTTTAATCTACGTACGTACCTTGGCTTACCAAAAAAAGAAAAAAGGTATCAAAAGTTTTTTTCCCGAGTAATCAAGAGTCAAAATCTAGGCCATCACCAATTAAAAAGAAATCCAGCCTCGATCTCGAACAAAGAATGATGAAGGTAGAGTTTAGGACACAAAGTTGAGCTCCAAAATCTGAATGTAATTTATTTATATGGAGAGAAATAAGAAAGTTCACCGTTTTCATCGTTGGCCTCCTGGAAGATGAGTGTGCAAGGCAAAGACGTGCTACAGAAATCATAATTTCCATCTCTTCTTTCATGTAGTCTCCATTCAGGTGGGGGTCAATGAGACTTTCCCATAGGCCAGAGCTAATTAAAGACCTTGCCTGCAAGTCAAGGAGACAAAACAGCTTAGTCTTCATCCTGGTTCTGAATTCATTCAAATCCAAAGTATATCTTTTCTTACCCATAAAACCGAGCTTCCGTGATTCACCTTTGTTTGGATAGCCTCTTTCCCAGTGATAAGTTCCAGGAGTACAACCCCATAGGAGTAAACATCAACCTTCTCCAATCAGCATTTCAGGGCAGAAATTATTAGTAGCTAGATTGAGCTCTTGAAGTGTGAAATGCTTGACGAATATCTTAGCTTCCAGGACCAGCAATCCATGAGACAGCTTTTCTGCCCAAAAGTCTGGAATCTGGACTGTCTTCCTGATATTTTTCCTACCTGTAATATCATTTTGCTGCATTGATGATGCTGTTGAGGGAGATGGTACAGTCAACGATTTTGTAACTGAGAGGCCGTTCTCTTTTTATATATGAAAATGACTCTTTTCTGATGAAGATGATAGAGGATGTCGGAGTGAATGGGTAGAGCCTTGTTGAGAGGTCCCTTGTCTCTGGAGTACGATTCTCCCAAACATATCCTCAGAAATAACCAATTAGAGTAGAGACAAATAATCCTCAGAAATTCTTGAAATGTCAAAATTGTATACCTGCTTGGCCTTACAGGTATCTTCATGGATAAGGAAGGTATTCGGATCAAAGTATCAGATGGTTCTTGAACATGTAAAGCAAGCACATTATCCCCTGGACTGAAAAATGTCCGGAGAAACTGCAGGAGCATTTCTCTGCTATTGGTATCTGATTTTAAGCCCACAATAATTGTCCTCTTCTTTTCTGTGTTCGATTGCAGGCGTGAAAGAACTCTCCACTCTTTGCTCAGGCTCCCCACCATCGCAAACGGTATGGTGTTTATTATCCAATCACCCCCATTCCAGATCCAAAAACTGTTGCTGTGATTGCTAGTTGCAGTTTTATTTCTTTCCACAGCTTTCCACATTGCCATCAAAGCATTTATTGGGTACGGGACATCTGCTATCATAATTTGATTTAATGCTTTTCTTATTGGTAAACTGCAACTGGTTGATAAATTTAAGCATCACTTAAGTTAGGTATGAACTCACCACAGTGAATGGCCACTAATTCTGTCTAATAACAGAGAAATCTCTGAATGGATTTGCAGAATGGTAAAGATTTCCCGCAGAATAACTTCACAAAGATATAAGCTGCCTGCCCACTTTCTATAAACTTTCTATATATTGATAATATCAGAGGATATTAGTTACACAAACGAAGATTCAGTCATTCAGCTCACTTCAAGGCTGCCTACCCCACGAACCAGCAATAAATAATTCATTGAACAGAGTAAATACACCGAACTTTTTTCATGTTCTTCAACTTCCCCAAGGACAAAAATCACATTTTCTGGCATTTCCACATCCAACCAGAAAAGGAAGGCAGACGATGATTCAATCCATCCGATCCACTTTACTTTAACTTCATTATGCTTCTCTCAGTTACACCCCAGCCACAGAAGGAAAATGGGAAGAAAAAAACTTCTGAATCATTCTGGTGCATAGTGAATGACATGCTTTCATTCATGGAAAGAATGACCACGTTATTGCATAACTCAAGAAATGGCTTATTTCCAGTTCCAGGCTAATAGTTGTAGAACTAGAAATATTTAACCATGCGATAACTTGAATCCATCCCTCCTAATTTTTATGCTGGAGTTATCAAACAAATTAAATTAGACAGTTGGAACACATTGATTTCCCTGCCTCATGCTAGATCACAGTTAAAATAGCCTGAATTCCAGGACAAGAGATCATTCCACGTGAAAGGAGGGTCGGCCAAGCGAGCCAACTCTGGAAGGTTCCACAAATCATGTCGGCTAAATGTCTTGATAGCCATACGGCACTCACCAAACGAGGGCGAGAGTGGAATGTTTAGACAACCGACCCTTCAAAATTTAAAACAACGGTACGTGCCTCTTTCTTATAGATGTGCTTGCATTCTTTTATTCCTCGTTCTCGATGTGGGATAAAAGGGCACCAATCCAATGGCATATTTACAAATTAACAAGCAATATCCCCAGCAGCTTTTCAATTTGCACGACCTTGTAAATCAGAATTTAACATGACCTGGTCGACCATCTATCATGTCCCGTGGTTTGAGCCTTGACCCATCATTTTCTAGACTATCGCGTCCGTCCATGCGAGTGCAACCAAAGGGGAAATGCGAACGTGATAATTATTTTGACTTCCAAAGCTCATTGGTGAAGAGAGACAGTTTGGTGTATAATTTCTTTTTATATATATGCTTTTTTAAAATATATTTATCTTGAAAAAATACTAAATTAATATTTAGTTTTAGTTTTTTTAATAATTTTGATGTGATAATGTTAAAACTAAAATAAATTGAGGAAAAAATATTTTGATGTATACTTTTAAAAAATATTTTACACCACAATATTAAACACACAAAGACATATAGGTGTGCTATGAAAAAAGAAATCCTAACGGAACACTTGGAACCTTTAGTCATGTAGACTTTAGTGTATATTTGGTAATTTGATGGAGATACTTTTTAAAATTACTTTTTAATTGAAAATATATTAAATAATATTTTAAGATGTTTTTTATAATTTTAATATGATTAAAATAATAAAAGGAAATATAAAAAAATATTATTTTAATATATTTTCAAAAAAAACAATTTAAAAAACAAAAGTTAATACAATTTTACACTAAAAAACACGAGTATCAAGTCGTTGCTTACCTCACATACATGCTCAGACGTGGCATATCCTAATTATTTTTTACCTTTTGGGCTACAAACAAAGGTGGAAGGCCCCCTTGTCTAGACTCATCTTTCAACGTGCAGATACACTTACCATACTTATAAGGTTCACCTTTCCTACAATACTCAGCACTGTCCTAAACTTTGAATCCTTCAGCCTTGGAAGCTTTTAAGGGTCTTAAAAGTGTAGGAGTCCAAGACACATGAAGTTAGGGACCTGGTGGTAATGCAGAAAAGCACAAGAGAACAATGGCATTTCAGTTAACTTGGTCTACCCAAGTGCAAGAACACATCATTGAAACAGAACAAACATTGCTTAAAATATTGCAATGTCATTGTTCTTCTCTATGTTGGACTTAATTCCCTTGTTACTTACTAGAAAACCAAAAAACTTTTCTTTTTTTATGGCAAAGACAAACTTGGAATGATTAAGCTTCATCTAATAATGGTCAAGAACATAAAAGACTTCTTCTAGGTCTAGGAGATGTTATTTAAAAGTCTTGCTCTTCACCAGTATGTCATCAACATATCCCTCCATAATTCTCCCAAATTGGTTCTTGAATATTTTTTTTACCATTCATTAGTAAATGGCCCCTGCATTCTTAAGCTTGAAAGGCATAGCTTTATAACAAAATGTTTCCCCTTCAGTTATGAAAGCTATTTTTTTTTCTCATCATCTAGGAGCATGAGAATTTGGTGATTGCTAGAGTTGGCGTTTAAGGAGCCGAGGTACTCAAAACTCACAGTGGAGTCAATCTTAGAGAGAGGATAGTTATATTTTGGGTAAACTTTGTTCAAATCTATGAAGTCCACACACATTCGTCATTTATTATTGCTTTTCTTGACCACTACCATATTTGCTAGATAGATAGGATACATCACTTCCCCGATTAAACCAACAGCCAAGAGCTTTTTCATCTCTTGTGTTATCACCTTCTTTCTTTCACCCCTAAAATTTCTCTTATTTTGGCGGACTGGGTGAAAAGTCATATCTATTTTCAATTGATGAGTGGTTATTTCAAGACTGATTCCTGGCATTTCAAAGGCGCCCATTATAAAATTAGATCTTTGAATATAAAGGAGCTCCATCAGTGACTACTATTGCATTGGTGTTAGAGCAAAGTCCGCTTTCATGACTGTTTTATTTTCTCCTAAAGGGACATCCCTTAAGTTTTTTAGCAATTTCATTTCTAACCTCCTCTCTTTCTTTCAAAGACCCTTGCTGATCTAATGATATGGCCCTTTTACCTTTCAAGTACGTACAGACATTATCTTGAGATCACGTAATTCCCTCGCATTATGGCCACTCCTTTTTGAGTTAGAAACTTCAATGTCAAGTACCTGGTGTTGATTGTGACATTAATTTGATATAGAAGATGTCTACCCAGAATGGTATTATAAGCCAAAGTCATGTCAATGACCATAAAGGTTTGATGGAGGGAGATACACTTAGAGGGAATGCCAGTAGTAACTAAGATTTCCAGGGCATCCTTCACGGGTACGCTTGAGCCTTCTATCTCAATAAGAGGAGTTTTCATTAGAGCTAATCTTAAAAGGGGTGTCCTCATATGTGTCATCGTATCACTGGAAAGGATATTAATTGCACTGTCATCATCTACCAACACTCGATCGACTCAATGGTTTCGGGTTGAGCCTATATAGATTGGTTAAGCTCGTCCTTGTTTTGGTCAAAATGGGAATTTCTTTTTAAGAGCTGGTGGATTTAGCCTTTAATTATCAATCTCTTGATTTATTTTTTCATAACATAACACTCTTCTGTGTCATATCCTTAATCCCTATGGAACATACAATACTTATTGAAAGAACGAGTACTGGATGGCGATCTTATGAGTGAAAGGTATTGAACAAATTCTTTACCTTTGATTGTCATAAAGACTTGTGTAGAGGTGGCATTCAATGGAATAATACGTATTTTAAGATAGCTCATACACTCCTTAATC
This sequence comes from Populus simonii, assembly GCA_007827005.2. Lineage (NCBI taxonomy): Eukaryota > Viridiplantae > Streptophyta > Magnoliopsida > Malpighiales > Salicaceae > Populus > Populus simonii. Next base: position 14,738 of record VJNQ02000516.1, read on the forward strand.
GGCCTCTTCTAGTTTTTTCTAAGGTTATTGTCCCTTCTAAAAGAGTGATCCTGTTTGGAAGACCTTTTTGCCATATTTTCCTTATAGAAATGTGGAGGCCCATGGTGCAACACACTTGACTTTTACACCCGTATATGGTTCTTTATGGCTTATTTTATTTTTAATGGGCTTTGTTCAATAAAGCATGCAACTCCTTCCACAAAGCTTTCCTTTTTAATCCACTTATCAAAGTCTCAAAAGCCATTAGCCCAATCAATTCCTTGACCTTGAGCATTTTCTCATTAAACCTCTTCAGGTATGCTCGCATGAACTCATCATCTGCCTGAGTAACCTCAAAAAGTTTTGTGAAGCTTTTTTTAGTTGGAATGCTCGTGTTGAATTGTATCGCCACCTTGAAACAAAGGTCACCAAATGTTATAATAGCAATCCTGGATAACCAGTTCCAGGCTATTTTGTATGTTTTGTACGTGTTCCCTTGGGTCAGCAAGACCGTCATAGTTGTTCAAGGTCATCTTGGTATAAATATAATCATTGAGTATACGAGTATGCTACTTCTATATTTATAAAGTTCTAGGGAGTTTGAGGTTTCTGGTGTGGAATAACGAGATCAATGGATAGCCTTTATCCCGTAATGGCCAGATAGGCGTCTAGAATAGTTATTACATGCACGAGCATTATGATGACATGAACATCCTCTAGAAGGACTTGGTGACCATTGAGGATGAAAACCTCTCAGCATTTCATTATGCCCAAACTCCTCTAAATAATGCAATTTGCTATGGGTGTTGGGTGTTACTACGAGTGTCAAAGCTAGTCGAGGTGACAAAATCAGATTTGGCCCTTGAGCTACCAACACAACCTGGGTAAGAAGTTGCACTTGGTTGATGAGTTGTTAAAGATTTTATTAGCCTGAAGTGTTTACTATGGCAGGGAGGTCTATCGCATATTCTACTCTAGGAGTATCTTGATTATCTAAAATTAATGGTGATTAGGGATGTATAAAATCAGTTCAAGGAGAACATTTGATGGCTTTTTTTATCAGATTCCCACAAACGATGTCAATTAATGATGTTCCAAAATCCAATATGCTCATGAATGAGGTTTTTGAGTATTTGAACAATACGTAATCACATGTTCATATTAATATTCTCTTCTCTAGAGTTTCTGAAGTTGATGGTTGGTGTAAAAAAACCTAACACCTGTAAAATAATCCCTTTTGGTGAGGTTTAAGGACCTTTCGATGATACAGTCAGCGACTTTTAATAAGGGATTGCAATAAATGAGAGAATAAGCTTTAAATTCTAAGAATAAGAGTGTTTGTTCTTATTTCTGTATGATAAATGCTTTGAGAATAAGAGTATAAATACTTACAAAATAGAAAAATATGAACCCTTTACCTCGGTGCTTCAGAGGGTACATATAGTTCCTGAACCTTGTCGTGTTGCTTGATTGGAAGGGTTGGAGTTTCATTTCGTCCTTATAGCATTAATGAGAAATAAATATCTCTTACACAACATTAATAAGGGATATATATTCTTACACAATATTAATGTCGATGGAAATATGGTAGGTCCTTAGGAGACTTTCATACACATAGGGGTATAAGAAGATGATTGTTCTTAACTTTTATTCTTTTATGTTAAGAGCCATAAGAATAAGTAAACAAAGCCTCGTGACCCAATATTGGACCTATAATGATCATCACTTCCATACATATTTGGACCCGGAATGATCCCATGTCCAAAAGTGATGGGTCTATCATCTCGCCAAACCCACAAGTACTTAGGCTCGATGGGTATCTAAGCCCAATGATGTTGGGTCTAACATCTCTTCAAATTCATATATACTTGGGCTCAACGTGTAACTAAACCCAAGGATATTGGGTCTGGCAACTTGCTAGGCCCACGTGTACTTGGCGCAACGCTTAGCTAAACCCAAGAATGTTGGTCTAGCATTTCATCAAACTCATGTGTATTTGAGCTCAGTACGTAGCTAAATCCAAGAATGTTGGGTCTAGAATCTCACTCAAACTCACATGTATTTAAGCTCAGCATGTAATTGAACCTAAGAATATTAGGTTTAACAATTCTCTATACTCGTATATACATGAGCTCAGCATGTAGTTGAATCCAAGAATATTGAGCTTGGAAGCAAGCCAAACCACGTCATCTAGGCTTGACATTCTTCCAAGCCTTAGGTATGTTAGGCTATTACCCTGCCTTTATCCCCTTTAAACATAAGCTTAGGCAAAAAAAATAGCATATAAAATACATTGATTCATCATTTTCTTTGCTGATTTGGTTACTCAATCTGCCACAAAATTAGCATCGAAGACATGCATGCTCCATATTTCTATACAAGAGTAACAGTGGTCCAAATCACCAAGAGACATACTCTAATTACTATTATTTGTCTCGTTATCACAGTGGTTGTCATATATAGTTAGGGTCTCAACAAGCTAAAAACTTAGGTTATTAGATTGTCGAGTCAATTTGTAGGTTGTCGGATCAAATTATGTCGATTTTAAAATAATATCATTTTAATAGTTTTTTAAAAAGTTAAAACAATGTCGTTTTAAATTTTTAAAAAAATGAAATGAAGTTGTTTTAAATAAAAATTTAAAAGATATTCATTGAAGTTGACTCGACGAGGTTTCACTCAAGTTTGCTGATATTAAATGAGTTATAGAGTGATCTACTATATCACTAAAATTTAACTAAATTTATATTCAATGTGTTTTTTTTTTTTTTTTTTGAGAAAAACCCAAACTGAACCAAGTCAATAGAGAGAACAAATCAATAACATCATGCATTCGTGATTCGCACAGCTTATTTATTCTAACCTAACCCAGACATTAAAACATTCATCATATATGATATGGATCAGAGTTGGTCCAATTTCAAATCCCAACTCCCTTCCTTTCAACTCAATTATATCAATTTGATGAAACAATAAATAAAGGGGAAGAAATGATAAGAAAACATTAACGAGCTATATATTAATATATTAATGCAAGTTCATTGGTTCAGTAAGTAATGTGGATGAGATCCATGCTGGAGAACGGCAGGCAGACATGAAAATTAATAGCCGGGACCCGGAAACAGTACACTGTCTCTCATCACATGGAATGTACAGTTGTAATGAATGCATAGGTTCCGTTCAAGAGAATTCTAAATATATTAATGAAAGGGAAATAAAAAGGAATAAGAGGAAAATATGTTTCCTTCCCTTTATTGTTCTATTCATTTTTATATATTTTTATCGGTATCTTTATAGTATTTATCACTCTCTTGTAACAAATTGATCCGAATCCGTACAAATTAATTAGAATACAGTTTAGTGCAATTCCGTGGCTTGGTGCTGGGATACACTCCTGCCATATAAGGAAAGAAAAACGACCATGATTGGCGTTATGTCAAGTCCCCGGATTAAGGTTCCCCGGAGGAGATAAGAACTCATTCTTGTTCATAGATGGGATTTCAGACTTGTTCATTTTATTAGGTAGGAATGGTAATTGGTGCTCTGAAGAATCGGGTTTTTCTATATATATTCTGCACATTACTTAATTATCGAGTAATATCATTATTTATATATCCATACTTTACTCCCATCACTCATAGAATAAAAAGTATACATATCCAAATCCTGATGGGTGGCTCAACTGATCAGGTTTTGGGTCTGCTTCTTAATGGTTACGAGTTCGAGTTTTCTCAAGACTACTGGAAACTTACATGGTCGTTAACTTTAGAGCCGATAGGATTAGTCAAGGTATACACAAGCTGATCCAAACACCCATGGTAATAAAAAAAATATATACATATCCATATCTTATTTATTAAGATTTGGATATCCATAGACATTTACTATCCAAATATTATTGATTATTTACCATAAAATAAAATAATAATACATATATTTGAAGGTAAAATATGTATGTATTATTATTTTATTTTATATTTATTAAATGATTAAATTTTAAATATTATGCATATATACATGTATGCATGTACTATGTATCATGTATTTATTATATTGAATTCAAAAATTATAAGTGTTTTATATATATATATATATATATATATATATATATATATATATATATGAAGTTAAGTTTGGATCGAGTTTTGATTTGATGGTTTGAGTTTAATAATATTTATATTATATCTATTATCTTTTAAGTAAAATAAATAACTATCCAAATAATTTCTCGAACACTCAGGCCAATTCAAATAATTTATTTCTGTGTTCAGATTAAATTATCATTTTTACTCAAAGTGAATGTAATAAATATGTTTACTACCTTGCCAAGATGGTAGCTCAAAGTCAGGTGCGAAAGTTTATTTGAAACTCTCCTCCACCAGGTTTGCGTGACCTGGTGCCAGGAGACCGCACAAGGGTTGCCTTAGCCAGGATTTTGGTACTGTTTATTTTTGTGGTGCAAAATTAAACGCAAAGGATTTTGGTATGGTGCAAAAACGTTTTTGGTTTCTAGTGTTTTCATATTATTTTTATATGCCAATATCCATATCTGCTTGAGGAATTTCCTTGAGTATGTCTCCACCAAGATACTTCAGGTTTTGGCTGCCTTTCAAATCAGCTACCACCCGTGGGAGATTAAAGATGGTGAATGTGTTTAGGATTGTAATAGTGGTTGCGGTTTAAAATATTTTTTATTTAAAAATGTATTAAAATAAAAAAAATTATTTTTTAAATTTATTTTTAACATCTACACATCAAAATGTCCCAAAAATATATAAAAAATTTCATTTTAAACAAAAAAAAAATTTGATTTACACCACATTTCAAACACTGTATTGCCTTGGCCACAGTTCCATTGCCGCTCCCAACATCAACCAGCGAACTTAACTCTTCGTAAACCCCCTTGCACTCATTTATCATCACACCTGTAACCAATCGACCTGCCATAGCTTCATTAAAGAAATGATTGGTCTTTGATTCATGGGTAGCATACTCCCAGAACTTCCCACGGAGTAGGGCATCACTTTGGAACCAAGCGCTTAGACATTGCAGCCATGGCTGTGTTAAAATTGGATCAGGCATGGCTAGCAGGAATGGTGTTAGACTTAAAAGGTTGTCCTTAAGCTGAGAAGCATTGGTGAGAGAACATAGCCTTCTCCTTCAGTCTCTCCACTGACATCTTGTTGTGCAATGAAACCAGAATTTAAACATGAAATAATTAACCAAAAAGACAAACAATAACATTCTAGGAATAACAATCATCATGAATTATATATATATTCACTAGTATTCAATGCAAGAGATTATTTTTAATTTTTAATTTAATCAAAGTTTAAATATATTACTGACTTAAATGATCCTGAAATTTTTTAAAAGAATCATTCATTGCTAGTATTATATTATTATAATTTCTTGTTTTATTTATAAAATATCTATTTTTTTTTACGGGGCTTTCAAGACCGTAGTGGAATCTATAATGTTTTATTTGCATATGCATCATGCAAAAAGGCTAACATTAAACCACCACCCGAATGAGTTTATTTTGTAATTTGTAACGTAACAGTAATAGATTGCACCAACGATATTGATTCCCTTAATCAAGCACTCCGAAATATAAACCATGCATGTTCGGGAAGCACCAATACCTTTCTCTTCCTGTTAAAAAATAAATGGTAAACCATCTAGGTGGTGGCCCAGTGGTAAGAGCTTGGGACCAAGAGGTTTGCTTCCTCTGTGGTCTCAGGTTTGAGTCATGTGGTTGCTCATATGATAGTCACTGGAGGCTTACATGGTCGTTAACTTCAGGGCCCGTAAGATTAGTCGAGGTGCGCGTAAGCTGGCCCGGACACCCACGTTAAACTAAAAAAAAAAAAAACAAATGGTCCTTCACGCCTACTGCTTTCGTGGGCTCACCACAATTCCGGCACGTGGGAACCTGACAAGCTGCTGACCTACTGTTTCTACCACGGGTGATCAGAAAATTAAATCATATTTGAATTGTTTTGGGAAAGTTAAAATCAGATAATATAAATATTATAAATTAAATATGAATTAAGATTTTTAAAACTCTCTCAACTCAAAACTAAACCAGTATAATTCAATATAAATAATATTTTTTTCTCTCCCTCTTAATTTTTTTTCCTCCTTCATCTTCATATCTTCTCTCTTAATTGTATTTAATTTCTTATCAATTTTTTTTTTATTTTTATCTATATAATCATGTTCTTTTACAAACTATATTTTTTTTAAGATTATTACAGAATATGCTTAACTTGCATATATCTATAATATTCATAAAAAATTTAACTCAATTTGATATATCCAATCCTCTCTAATAAAAAAAAATCAGGTTTATATTTTATAAAATATTAAAAGTGAAATTAAATATAATTATGAATTTAAAACTCTACCTACCATATCTAAAAACACCTCTAGTTTCCACCGCTTCAAGATTGTCACGTGCAAGTACCTCTATGGTACGATGCTGGTCCTCACTACAAATCAAAAGCCTGCATCATTCTCTTGCTACACCCGGTGCCTATCACTCTTGGTACTGTTTCAACGGCCCAGATTTAATTCCAATGGCCAGTGGAAACTGTGGAATGACACGAGCCACCACTAATTTAAAAAAAGGAGCATAGTAACCTTTCTAGCTTTACTGAACAGTAAATCAGTTTACTTTCGATCTTATCATTTTAAATTTAAATCGTATTGTCATCTCTACTTCAAATTTAAATTAAAGAAGAGTTGCGAGAAAGATTTTCTCTTTTTGATACAAATTTGGTTGGATGAATAGTAAAAAAAAAAACATTAATTTAACCCCACATTTAAACCCGTGCCCATCATTATTCAAGGGTCGGGATTTAATTTCAAGAATGATTGAAATGGCATGAGCGTTGGTCAAAGGAGATTATAGGTTATGAATGTCATTAAATAACAACCATCTGATTGGTGATCTTAATGGCGTAGAATAAATGGCTTCGAAAACATCAATTGCTTCGAAACAATCAGGACCTGATCAAGTGCTGTTTTGGTCGATAATCTCGTGTTTAGGGACTGTTTGAAATTATAATCTGTTTTAAATTTTTTTAGTTATAAATTAATTTTTTTCATGTTTTTTAATCATTTTGAAATATTTATATAAAAAATGAAAATATATATTATTTAATATAAATCTAAAAATATACTTTAAAAAATAATATTTACAAACATTCTATAAGCCGCTCATACGTAAAAAAGGAAATACGTAGCATGGGATTGATTTGTGTATAAACTACACGCAATCAAATCCAAGAGCGAATACTTCTCCTTCACACACACGCCAGGCTTTTAGCAGCTTGTAGATTCTCTCCGATACTCTTGTCTCGCTGTGAGATCAAAGACCGTCGGGCTTATTTGATATTCTAATATTAGTTGTAATTTAAAATATATTTTGTTTAAAAAATATATTAAAATAATATATATATTTTATTTTTAAAAAAATTATTTTTTATATTAATACATTAAAACAATCCAATAACACTAAAAAAATATTAATTTTAATAAAAACAAAATTTAAATTTTTTAAAAACATAATTTTAAAAGCATTTTCAAAGCGAGTCTTTTTAGATTCCAAGCGATCAAATTTGGTAAATATTTTGTGAGATCATCAATTTATGGCGCAGAGTCCTAAGAAAATCTCAAATGCACTAGCCCGTGATTGAGTTTCCAAGGCAAACTACATCAAAACCCTTAAACTATCATGTAGATTTCAATTAGATCCATCATCAGCCAAAAGTTGTCAGCTACACCATTTACTTTTCGTAATGATGCAAAGCTACATGCCATCGAAACAATATCACAAGCTCTTATAGTCAAATAAACAAATAATTCACATATTCATTGTTTGTTTATGTATAAAAAATCATCGTTTATATCAATTTATTTGTATGTCTGTATTTTAACATATAAACCATGAATAAAGATATAAAAATAATTGAAATAATTGAAATATTTCAATTTTTACTATCCATAATAATAAAATAAAATGATTTTGAACAATATGTCCTGGCATTATCGATCTGGTTTCATTTGTGGACTCGATGGAAAAACACGGGCAAGGGTTGGATGGAAGGTTCGAGTTCACCAGAACTTCTATGGTCGAGGGATGTAATCGAAACATATTTAATAGATGGAGGGTCCAGCTGTGATTTACCGGTCAAGATTAATTAAAATCAATTGACTTCTTTCTGCACTGAAAATGATGAAACTAAAAGCGCACAGGTATCCTAATCAGACGCTTTGAAACACAAGCCCATGGCTCATTAACTGAGGACGCTTGCTTTGTATCCTAGTCCCGCCCAAAAACAAACCGCCGTAACGTTTCATTTGTACGCTGTGGGCTATTTCCCTCCATTGCCAACAAAATCATTGCCTTGGGTTCCACATTTCTTCGTTATCTCCTCCTCCCTCCACATCGCCCTTTCCTTTGTCACATCGCTGCAAACATCCAACTATTAAGATTTCATTTGTTTTTATATTTTTTAATTTTTTTAAAAAATTAATATTTTTTTAATGTTTTTAAATTATTTTTATATGTTGATGTTAAATATAAATTTTAAAAAATAAAAAATATTATTTTAATACATTTTTAAGTGAAAAATATTTTAAAAAAGCAACCGCAATAACGCTCCCAATCACACTAACTTAATTGCCAATCATGTTAACATACAAATGACAACATACGTTGTTCATTATATGAACAATAGTAAATTATTTTTATTTAAAAATATATTAAAATAATATTTTTTATTTTTAAAATTTATTTTTAATATTAACATAGTAATGATTTAAAAATATAAAAAAATTAATTTTATATAAAAAAAAATTTAAATTTTAACCAGTCTCTTTTCTATTTATGCCGTACTCACAACATCCTGTTTGATTTACTACTTTTTCTAGTGAGCGCTTGAACACTATAATTCCTATCAATTAATCCATATGATTTTCCAACTAAGCCGTCCATGGGATTTTATCTGAAATAAAATTTGAATTAAAGAGTTAGTGTAGTTTTTAAAAAGAGAAAGATCAAGATGTAATAATGGGCATGGACAAAATACGAGTATCTACAATATATAAAGAGATTGCTCTTGATTATGTGTTGATCTGGAAGAGATTCGTTTGAATAAAACTAGAGAGGAAGGTTTTAATTTGGAGAGTTATCTTGAATTTACCATCTAGATAAAGAAAATGCCTTGGAGGTGGATTATTTTAATATTTTTTTATAATTTTAAATTAATTTTTTTTATGTTTTTATATTATTTTATATGCTAATATTAAAAATAAAAAAAATATTATTTTAATATATTTTTAAATAAAAATGATTTTAAAGAGTAATTACGACCATTCATTCAAATATCTTTTTAACCACTCGAGTGATTGCGCAGGATCATGTTTGTTCGAAAGGAAATTAGTACATTTACTGATGTGATTACGCGAGCTATGATGCCAATGAACATGAATTGCACAATGTCAATATGCTTGTAACGGTAAACACAGACCATGCATGCAACATTCTAGCCGTTAAGCAAACAGGCAGTGTTCTTCTAACATGTCCTGAGATGTCTTTCAAGAATGCTTACATTGCCTCTTGATCCATCCCTGGCGCAATTTCCCTATATATATATATATATATATATATATCTTTTTCCATATTTAGTTTCGATGATTCCATCAAATAAATCATGTTAACGAGTGCATTTGTGAAGATTAAATCAAAATACTTCCCATAGAAAAGAATCCCTAATCAACAAAACAATCCATATTTAAATGTTTTGTAATATACTATAAAAATATTAATTTAATGCTTTCAACCGACAAATGACTTCAGTTCTAAATAAATAAAAAGATAATTAAGTATTCAACTAAAATTCAAGTTATTTTCTTTTTATTATTATTATTAAAAAATCCAATGGATTTTTATAATGCAAAATATAAATACTTAAAAACTCAATGAATTTTTATTAAAATAATAAAAACACAGGGACGTAATTACTAATTAGAGCTCCTCTGTGGTGGGAATTCTATGAAGTTTGCGGGTTTAGCAAATAATTAAAGAGGAAGAAGAAGAAGAAGAAAGTAAACATGGTGGTCCCCACTACAAAAGAAGGCGTGTCGGGTGCTTAACCCTCCTGTTACGGAAAGAAGAAAAAACAAAACTGTAGTTAGCAAACGTCCGTCTCCGTCTCTGACTCCCTCCCTCCCTCTCACATACCTTTATCACATCACACTACTCTCACTATTCACTCACATAACTGAATAAAAAAGAAAAGCAAAAAGAAGCACCACCAAACATCAGCACATTCTTCTATAGAGACAAACGAAACACATCTCTAGAGAGAGAGAGACACTTGGTTTGCTCACATTTTCAGTTAATCAGTTGCATTGATCGTACAATGAGCAGCAGTTGAGAGAGATCTTGTTTTATGACCGTCTGATCTTGTTCATTTTATCAAGATGGGGAGCGTGTCTTCTGATGACGATGGAGGTGGTAGTGAGAGGTGTGGGAGCTATAGTTTGAGTGCTGACGTCAGCGAGTCTGAAAGTTGTACCAGTACGAGTAGTTTCTCGTGTCGGCGAGGGTTTGGTCGTGATGGCGGCGGCGCCGTGTCGAGTTCGATGACCTCATCTCCGCGTCCGCTGCCTGGAGGTTTCTGTTTCCCGGCGCCGGTTATGGTTCCGGTTATTGGCGGTAAGGATGTGGTGGTTTGGGACTCGAAGAACGAGAAACGAGGAGACGCTGATTTGTCTGGTAATATTTTTTTCTTCTTATTTTTGTAGGTTTTTTATTCTTACTCCATTTTTTGTTAATCTTTTTTGCCATAGAAGATATTTTTTTATTTTCAATTTTTTTTTAAAGGAAGATAAAGAGATGGATTTTGAGATTTTAATTTTATAATTCTGGTCCCTCAAAAAAGAGAGAGAAGAGAGAGAGAAGATTAAGCTCTCATTTATTATTGTAAAAAAAAGAAACAAATAATTTTTATTGATTTTCTAATAAATAATGCAAATTGTGAAGTGAAGGCCTAATTGTGTGCCAGTTGGAGATTTTTTTAATCCATTCAATATAGTTCTCGATAGTTCAATATTTTGGATTTTTTTTTTTGTGCGTACTGCAGAGGTTGAAATGATGAAAGAAAGATTTGCTAAGCTGCTTCTAGGAGAGGACATGTCGTGGTGGTAAAGGAGTCTGTACTGCACTTGCCATCTCAAATGCCATCACAAATCTATCTGGTATGTATGGATTTTTTCTTCTTCTGTATTTATGTTAAGTTTGTGTGATGCCCATATGGATTTAAGCTCAATTTTGGGTTGTAATTGAAGCCACTGTTTTCGGCGAGTTGTGGAGGTTGGAGCCATTGGCGCTGCAAAAGAAGTCCATGTGGAAAAGGGAAATGGAATGGTTGTTATGTGTTAGTGATTCGATTGTTGAGCTTGTACCTTCGATACAACAATTTCCTGGTGGGGGAACTTATGAGGTTATGGCAACTAGACCACGCTCGGATTTATATGTGAATCTGCCTGCACTCAAGAAGCTTGATGCTATGTTGATTACTATGCTTGATGGTTTTAGTGAAACGGAGTTTTGGTATGTTGATCGGGGGATAGTTGTGGGTGATGGTGGTGACTGTGATACATATCCATCGGGTATTTCTGGTGGGAGGCCTTCTATTAGGCAGGAAGACAAATGGTGGTTGCCGTGTCCAAAAGTGCCACCAGATGGGTTGTCAGAAGATGCAAGGAAGAGGTTGCAGCAGTGCAGAGATTGCACCAATCAGATATTGAAGGCAGCAATGGCTATTAATAGCAGCGTGCTGGTTGAGATGGAAATACCCACTGCTTATATGGAGACCTTGCCCAAGGTAACTGTCTTTCTGTATTTTGAAATAATGTCCATAGGACTACTACAACTACATCCCCAGCAGCATGCATGTCTTGCCTCCGTTTCATTTTTTGTCTGCGACCAGTCTTTCTTGTCAATATGATTAACTACATTTGGAGGAGGGTTTTTTTTTTTTATGTTCCTTTGCATCTCTCTAACCAACGCAACCAAAGGGTTCATCTAAATCATACACCTTGAATTTTTTTTCTTCTTATTTTTATTTTGCTATCGTGACTTTGGATGCTAAATTCATAGCATGCTGTATTTTCTTTTGTGGTGCTATCAGAATGGTAAAGCTTGCCTTGGTGATATCATCTACCGCTACATAACTGCTGAGAAGTTCTCACCAGAATGTCTCCTTGATTGCCTTGACCTTTCGACAGAGCATCATACTCTGGAAATAGCAAACAGAGTTGAGGCAGCAGTGCATATCTGGAAGCAAAAAGATCATAGAAAACATATCCATAACAAAAATATTAAGCACTCATCATGGGGTGGCAAGGTCAAGGGCTTTGTTGCAGATACACACAAGAATCAGATTTTGGCCCAACGAGCTGAAACTCTCCTGCAGAGCTTAAGGCTTCGTTACCCTGGCCTCCCACAAACAGCTTTGGATATGAACAAGATTCAATATAACAAGGTAGTTGCTTCAATTATTAGTTGGGATCTAGAATTCTAACTTGATTCTCCTAACCAACATCATCAAATAATGATGCATCATAATGTGTGGTGAATCCCTCCATCCAAAAGTACTGCAGTAACAAATATATATTTCAAGAGAGAGATTCTGTTGTTGCATTCATTTTGATTTATCATATGCATGTAAACAGGATATATTGGCAGTTGAATAGCTAATCTCAGTGCCATGTAATTGGCAGTTGAATAGCTAATCTCAGTGCATGTCACTTGGAAAATATATAATAGGGGACCTTTAAGTTCACTCGCATACACTGTTTTAGACCATCCAGCAACAGTTTTGCACATGTTGGACATGCTTTTCAGACGATGAAAGGTTTATTTTCTTGCAGGATGTTGGGCAGTCAATTCTTGAAAGCTACTCGAGAGTTACGGAGAGCTTGGCCTTCAACATTATGGCAAGGATAGACGATGTTCTTTTTGTTGATGATGCCACCAAGCAATGTGCTGCAGCAGAATCCATATCCCTCTTCAACAGAGGAGGATTAGGAGGCCACCCTATCCAGAAGCGAATGTCTCCTAGCCCCTTCTCAATCAAACAAAGCCCCTTTGCCTCTCCGTATGGAACCCCAACTTATTTTGCTTCTACTCCAGTTTCCGGAAGCCCAGCAAGGGTGCCACCTTCTCAAAAGAGGGGCAATCCTAAGGAAGCATCCGATCAAAAGTTTGAAAAACCGTTGTCACCTGACTTCGAGAGGGTTTGGTCATATGCTGGCAACATCAGTTCAAGAAGAGTTTCTGGGGATGCTCCTGAACGAGATTGACTTCGAAGCTCTCACCACCCCACCCTGGGTGAGATTGCCTACTGTTGTATTAATGCTATCAAAGAAATGCATTATCGTGATCTGGAAGCCTCCTTGCATAGGAGTTTGTAGGATTCATATCTAGCCTTGTATATTGTTTAGCAATAGAAAGATCATGCTCCAAATCTTCTATCACGCCCTTTTGAATTAAGCTGTAATTGAGGGAATATTACTTTAATCTATGTCAGGAAAAAAAATTATGCTCTTTTTTTTATATATATATCTTGAATCAGCCAATTATGCACAATGGAAAAGATCACAGCGACTAAAAAAAGAAATGGCCAGCCACAACGCAACGAATAATTATAGTATACAGATTTGGAGAGTAATTTGAAATTTCAGCTCAAATGGATTGGAGCTTTGGTTTTAGCTTGTCCCAATCTAGTGCACACCTGAACGTTATCCAAGTATTTTATGCAAAAATTGTGCTGTTGGGTTTGCAGCGCTGATTTTATCATAACCAGAACTGGCAAAACTCAAAACTTGAGGAGAGGAGTCAAAGTGTGCTCGAGATACTATCTTTTGTTAATGGCGGGCCCTTGCTGCCATACAGTTAATTAGCTACCGCATTCAGCAGCTTAAATTAATGGAAATGTCTAAAAACATATTTCATGGTGTAACAAGGCAATACTTGAATCCGCGTATGTACAAAATCCAACTCAGTGGATCTAACTTGTTTGGTATCAGTTAAAAGAAGAACCAAAAAAGTGAAGAGTCAATACAACTGATTAGCAAGGAATTAACTTTATTTCTGAATCCAGAGTCATTTGATTCTTGCTATCAAAGCCATAAGTTTCCACAGAGGCTGGTTTAGAGATTTCACCCGCTGACTCGACTGAACAACTGCTGCCAAGCTCTCGACCAATATGAGATGGAAGGCTCATGCCTCTTGAACATTTTGAAATTCACAGATAAAATGAAAGTCGTTCACTGATTAAACTCCTAACAAAATCACAGGACTGATCACTACAGCACTTGATTTATCACCTCATGAGATCAGGACAACCTTAACAAGTCATCAGTAACTACATTAATGGACAGTCTACGAGCAGCCAGCTCTGCAAATATTTACCAGGGCAGTCATGAAATAGGAAACCTACTCTTCACTTCGCAATAGACAGCTCTTCCAGTTGATTTTGATTCTGCACCTGTTGCATTCACAAAATCAGAAACAAACATGCCATTACGTGGATAAAAATAATGCAAGGGAATGTTCATAAATTGATTGTGCAAGTGATATTGGATCCGCAGGCAGGGTGCTAATGCATGATGATTGTCCTCAAGCAACATGATTGCATGCAACTCACTAAATTGATGATCAAATTGCAAGGCACATGTCAGTACAGTCCAGCAGGAAATATTTGCCACTTCAAATTACAATCAACAATTAATTAATAGTTTAGATCAAGGAAACAGTGAGCCAAGGATTTCTTGCTACCAACTACCAAAGCAGCAGAAATTCTGTATTTTGGCAACAGGGGTTAAGCATTCACAAAGAAGCCAATAAATTGGAAAAAAGTAAAAGGACTTCCATGCAAGTAGAATTTGAAATTAAAGAATTTAATATAAAAATTCAAAATTAGTTCATGGTGTTGCCTTGAGATTAAATAATTCAACAGCTCTCTTCAAAAAGTCCAATTATGGAAGTTGATTGGTGACCCATGCTATCCCACTCAAAAAGGGCATATAATCAGCAGTCTTAGTTTGTCATTTATCACATTTAAGGTTGATAAAGAGAACCAGAAGGATCTGTCCCGAGCCTACACAATGGAGGGATGTAGATTGATATGGCGCAAATGTATAAGCATGTCGGGGCATAGTTGCCATTCTTCATCGCAAACACATTAAGTGTCTCGCCAGAATTAATCCTTGTAGAGATTGATGGTCTCAGAATAGGCATTCCTAAATGCCTCACCTAGAATGGGCCCCCCACCCCATGGATTGATACCTATGTTCAATACGCTGTTCTAGTTTGCTCATCAAGCATCAACTATGGCCTGTGACATGCCAAGGGCCATTTGGATATATTTAATAAACAACTATGAGCCCCCTCCCAATTAAATGCCAAGTTCAGTGCAACAACAACTATCAAGACATGAATATTTAAAACATATCCAAACTGCATACCGAACTAATTGAGAGACCTATGGAAGTAAATAGCAAAATCCAAGTAGGATAAAGCTAGCATGCGAAGATAAAATTGAAACTTCATGTAAACAGTAATACTGGGGGGGGGGGGGGGGGGGGATGAAGACTTACTTCCAATGAGGTTGAAGCAACCCAATCAGGAGGTGGCCAGAACATCTTGGAATAATCAGGAAAATTTCTTAAAGGTCCTATACAACCACTCTCCAATTCAAACACACCTATATCACGACCAAACAATGATCCATCATCTCCTTCCACCCTTGAATAAAAGAAATCATCATTGAAAAAGATACAATTCCCTTTACACCCAGAAAGCTCAGAAGCCGATGCAGAAAACGTCAAATCATCACCTAAAAACAACACGCGATCTTCCAAATCATTCACCTCAATCCAACATTTCCCTTCTTCATTCAACTTAAAAACCTTAAACCAAACCGTCCTCTCACTCATATACTGAACAAGATCCTGCACAACATCATGACCGATACTCAACCCTTCATCAGAATCAATACTCAAATACATATCAACCAACAACAAATCCCCCTTCGACTCAACCACATACTTCTTATCCCCACCAAAAACCGGATTCCCAACTAAACCCAAATTCGTATCCATTGCAACTACCACAGTCCTCCCCGTATGATCCACAGCATAAAACCTCCCTTTATAAACAATAACATCATCAAAAGGCGATGACATTTCATTAATAATAGTCCATCTCTTATCCCCACTCTTAAAAATGGCCAATTTCCAGAAACATGAATAGTTAACAATACAAACTCGGTTTTGGAATTTAACCAAATCATCACAACTTTCTCCATATATAAATTACCGGCATCAGTGAAACTAGACGAATTTGGCTTATAATTAAGATGATGCAAAACATATTCATGACCCAATTCACGAATTCTTAGATTCATTAAATCTAGAACACGAGGAAGATTATTAGGCAAAGAAGTTGACCTGCACCGCGATAAAGGATCAAACAAGTGTTTCTTACCAGGCACATCTTCTTCGATTTTGATAAGCCAGCCTTGTGTGTCTGTTTGGTTATGGGAATTCGGTAACCCAACAAGGAACACAGTTCGCTTGAACAGAGAAAACCCAAAAGAGGTGTGGGATATACCGTCGTTAGGGAGGATCTTGAAGGTGTTTGAAGATAAACAGGGAGGTTCAGGGGGGATTGAGGATCGCCATGAATTGCAGACGGAACGGAAACGGAGGAGGTCTGTGGAGGTGTCTAGGCGTTTGGAGATTAGTTCCATGAGGTCTTTTGGTAGATGGGTCCATTCTGCCATGGTGGGATTTTCTCGAGCGAGAAAGTAAGAGAAAATTGGGGAGAAAGTGGGGCGGAAGCCTATTGAAGGACGTGTGTTTGCTTATACAAAGCCCATCGTGATAATTTTGTGCCTGCCAGCCATATAAATTGAGTGTGTTTAATATTTTGCAATTGGAATTCTTTTTATTCAATTTTTTTATTTTATAAATGGAGATTAAAAAAAAACTGTTGAATTTTCATGAAATTATATATAAATAATTTGCATTTCATTTTTCAAATTTATTTTATTTGATAAAAAAAATCAATCAATTCATTATTTATATACTAAAAAAAAAATGTTCTCCATATAAAAAACACAATTGAAATTCTCTTTGATTATATATATATATATATATATATAATATATATATATATAATATATTAATTTCAAAACTAAATCATTCATAATTAGCAAAAAATATGTGATTCAAGTTTAAACTCGTT
Source organism: Populus simonii (assembly GCA_007827005.2). Taxonomy (NCBI): domain Eukaryota; kingdom Viridiplantae; phylum Streptophyta; class Magnoliopsida; order Malpighiales; family Salicaceae; genus Populus; species Populus simonii. The sequence continues at coordinate 32,046 of VJNQ02000516.1, forward strand.
GATCTAAAATTACCTCGAACTTTAGAGCTTGAGCGCTCAAAACCTATTACGAGCCTCCCACAATTAAAACATTGTGAGTCATTTGTAAGTTCTCAATTGCAATATTAAAAAAGTATACATCTAATTTTTATCGGATCCATCGATGAGCCTTCAATCATAAATCCAAATAAAAATTTGAATTAATTGAAAAATTATTCCTGTATTTTTTTTTCAACCGAACATTTATAAAATGATAAAACATGAGAAAATACCACCAGATATTTCATAAAAGATAAATATAAAAACATTAAAAGATGTATTAATATTTCACAAGTAATTTTAATTTGGACAATTGAATGCGTACTCCTATAGCAGATTTATCTTCACCACTCCATAAAAAAGCGTTGGATTTCCTTTCACTTCTTTAATGGCCCGTGAAGACGCTCTTTTCTTTCTTTGTTTTTTTCTAGACGAAAATTAAAGATTATTTCTGGGAGCATGATATTCTTGCAAATTGCAATCCCCTCTCCTACTCCTACAGCAACTTAGAGAGTGTCGAGGAATTTGCTGCAATGGCTACGCTTTTTTCCCTTCCTGCACACCAATAAAGTAGTTCTCACTGCATAAACTGAGATTGGGTTCTTAGGAGAGCAAGGTTTTGGCGAACATCAATGAATTGAATTGGCTGCTTTTATAATTTCTCATCCCTGGATGAATTGCGTTTGAATTTAATTCATGCCTTACAAAATTAAAGATTTCGGTGCACAGAAAAATCAATCGTATCCTCCCTTCTCCTCAGAAGACATGAAACTTGTACATATAAGTTGTGGGGCATTCGTGGGTTTTTCAAACCATCAGAATCAGTCCTCCATAGCTAGCTTTAGAGTTGGGAGCAGCTAGGGTTTCTTCTCCTCCGCACACAAGTCAGAATCCACCATGGGTAATGAAAGGATACTTTCTTCTTCTCCGGTTTCAATTTGTTGGGTAAAGCACTAATTTGGCTTCGATTCTGAAACCATGCTTTTTGATTTAAGGGTTTTTGAGAGAAGTATCTCTTGCCTTTTATTTTCAATCATAAGAAAGAACGCGACAGTGAAAGTTACAATAGCTATGATTTTTGTTGATATATAATTTTGAATACACATGATATATAAAAGAAGGGCCAAAGTTGCAGTGCTGAAAATATCTTGATAGTTGGAGCAGTGATGCCGCCGGGGGAGTTCCGGCAAGGCGCATCTGTTGCCGTTTGAGACACGATTGTCGTTGGCCCTCCTACAGAAGGGATTTCAGCAAGTGTCCTCCAGGGTAAAGCCATATAATGCAAGTTCAGAGGGTCATCCGTGTCAGAGTTCAAATCCCACATCGAGAAGACACAAAGTAGAGAAACAAATGGTGCCTTATAAAATGAGAGCCGATTAACAACCCTCTTTATCTTTGCGCTTGGGGCAATGACGCAGCTAGTGAGGTTCTAACCGAGGCGCGTCAATTGCTGGTTGAAAACTATTTCCAAACCCCCTCTTAGGCACTGGGTTTGGCTCAGTGCCTTCGAGAATTTCTGGAAGGGCTCCCTTCGGGGTAAAGCCCTACAATTCAAGTCCAAATGTCAACAAGGCATGTCTTTTGTTCGTAAGTGAATTAAACCCAGTATGGGGTTTCCATTGAGAATCGCAGCGAGCATCTCAATTATTTGTGGTGGTTAAGATTTGTTGTTAATAATTTTTTTAAAATTGAATTTTTTTTAAAGTCATTTCTTATCTTATTTTCTTTTTAATCAACGTCTACCAGACTACAAAAAAGTTTTTATTTCCGAAAAAAGGACAATAGCTTTTGTTTCTAGGGCTGGAGAAGGGTTGGGTTTTTTTTCTAGGCAGTGGCTGAGGCGTCTGTGGTGGTGGGGATGGATTGGGTTTGTGGTGGTGGGGATGGATTGGGTATACGTGGGGGTGTGCATGTGACTCTGTTCTGGGTTCTATGGTTTGTTGATGGTATCTAGACGTGGTGGATTTCTTCAGGCCGTGGTTGTAAATAATTGTTTTTCATAATTTGTGTGCCGGTATGGGTTGCTGGAAACTGCAACATCAACTCCCATTGGTGCCACTTGGCAGGACCATAAACTTCTCCCCCCAATCAACGGAGGAAGCAAAATTATTCAACTCAATCTTGAATGCACGAGAATCCCATATTCAAGAACAGTTCGTTGTTCACCGATTAAGAATTGCCAATCTCCAGTTTTCTTATCCTATAAAAATTGGAAAAACAAATGTGAGTAGAGTATTGATCCTTAATTAACCGTGCACGTGGTTAAATTTTTTAATTAAAACCCATATTAATCCTTAATTACCCTGTATTTGGCAGATATTTGCAGTCCTGGTGGCATAGGAAATTAATTAAAACCCATCATCACAGTCATCTAAAGAGTGTTCTTTTGTTGAATTCAAGATTAATTGTGTCAGTGGTTTAAAATTTTATAACAAAAGTTTCTTTCTTTCCATGACAATGATTCTAGCTATATAATATAATTATAAAACGAATCTAAAGATTTATTCTGAACACAATTTTGAACTCTACCAGTGCAATTCATTTTTGCTCAAAAATGATTCCCAACCTGCTGTTCTATAACTCAATTGAATTAAGATTGTTATTATTTATTTTACTTTTTAAAATTTAATTTTACTAGTAGAAATTGAATCGTATATATGATAAAATCGAACAGTTAATTTTAATAATTATATGGAATGCCTTTATTTTTAATAAAATTGATAAAATTCCAAACAGCCCCTTTAATCAAGAACTGTCTCTCTCTTCATTCTCTCCCCAAATCTCTAACATCCAGCTTTCATGACCTTCCCAATTTATTTCTCATGGAATGCTTTAAACATCACTTGATTTACCTGGGTGGAAATGATTGGTATGATGCTCTTGAAGACTTGAAGTGCTATGAGACAACATGCACTGTACACAACCGTACGTCATGAATTGGGTTGTCGAATTGTCTGAAGCTTCCGTCCCAAATAGCGGCAGGAGACCAACGAAATCTACGGAAATGATTTAGGATCAGTCCGTTGATGATGCCAACCTCTCTAACTCTCCTGTCACTCTTCATTTATGTTATGATCTTCCTCTGAAAAGCTTCTTGAAACGATCATGTTGGATTTCTCGCCACAGTTGTAATAACATATTTGTAAGAGATTTGTTAATGTAATATCCATTTAAAAAATAAATCTTAATTTAGGTTACGTTTTTATTTGAATTAGATAAAACTGTGACACCACCAAGTTTTTATTAACTCGAGGAAAAAAATAAAAACTTTATTTTCGTTAACAGCCGCATCTTCTCAAGTTCGCTACACTCCAAATCTCCAATCCATAACACGCCTAGTCAATGAAAGCCATCATAACGGCACCGAATTCTCCATTCAAAGATAAACTTTCCACATTCTCATTTCCTATTCCCACATAGAAAAGCGCAATCTTTCTAAAGACCAAAGAGACACATAATCAGTGGTGTCAGATAAACACAGAACTCTGTAAAAATGGTGGTATCTTCTCTTATAGCAATACCATCACCACTTACTACTACTATCTACCTCCCTGTAAAAAGCCCAAATCTTTACACTAAAATACTTGGCAAAATGTCAAAAATTCAATGTTCTTTATCAGTTTCAAGCCAATCAAAGACAGCCCAGTTTGATTTAAAGACTTATTGGACAACCTTGATTGGAGAAATCAATCAGGAACTAGACCAAGCTGTTCCTATTCAGTATCCAGATAAGATTTATGAGGCCATGAGGTATTCTGTTCTTGCAAAAGGTGCTAAAGAGCCCCTCCAGTTATGTGTGTTGCTGCTTGTGAACTCTTTGGTGGTAATCGCCTCGCCGCCTTCCCTACTGCTTGTGCTCTTGAAATGGTAACAAAATTAAAGCCCCCCCTCCCATCTTTGTATTTTGATTCCTTTTCTAGTATAGTTTTAAATCTGGTTTGGTTCTTGAGGTCCGATGCTGTTTATTTAAGTATAATATTTGTTTTAGGAAAGTAATCAAGAAAGAATTGGATTTGCTGCTGTTAGGTTCTGATGATGACTGATTGGTATAATATGTAGGTCCTTTGATTGCGATCATTGATTTGATTTTGTTATATTTAGTTTTCGTGATGACTGTTCTGCTTTTGATGTGATATAGCAAGAGTGAAGTTAAGTTTGGTGTTAATTTTGTTTTCTATCGTACTAAGAGCTCCAATCTTTAGTTAGTAGGATTGATGATGTTATGATGTCCCATTATCTTGAGCAACTTCAAGTTTTTAGGTGTCGAATATTGGGTGTTTGATACAGATATCATTCGGTTTGTGGACTCGGTTCATTTAAAGAAGATTCAGGGTGGTGCTTTTAAGGTAGAAATATTTTGATTCCAGTTTGTCCTGCACAGCAGAATCAGAGAGTAAATTTGGAATTTTGCTTTCAACTGATGGTTCCAATACTGAGGAATAATTATATTTATAGAAAGGAGAATGCTAATGCTTTTTAAGGCACTTGAAGTCCTTTCATTATTTTGGAGGAAAAGGGAAAGAACAACTTTGCTGATATGAAGTCACCTTCGTAACAGTAACTGTATCCGTTATGGTCTGGTTTTGACAGGTTCATGCAGCTTCGTTGATCCATGACGACCTTCCCTGCATGGATGATGACCCATCACGACGAGGTCAACCTTCAAACCACACAATTTATGGTGTTGATATGGCAATCCTTGCTGGGGATGCGCTCTTCCCTCTTGGCTTTAGCCATATTGTCTCCCAGACGCCTTCTGACCTTGTACCAGAGCCACGAATTCTCCGCGTGATTGCTGAGATTGCACGTGCTGTGGGGTCCAGAGGCATGGCTGCCGGGCAGTTCCTAGATCTTGAGGGCGGCCCAAATGCTGTTGATTTTGTTCAAGAGAAGAAATATGGTGAAATGGGTGAGTGCTCTGCAGTGTGGAGGATTGCTAGCTGGTGCTACGGATGATGAGATACGGAGATTGAGGAGATATGGAAGAGCTGTCGGTGTATTATATCAAGTCGTCGATGACATCTTGGAAGCAAAAACGATGAAGAGCAAGTTAGATGAGGAGGAGAAGAGAAGAAAGGGAAGAGCTATGTTGCTGTATACGGGGTTGAGAAGGCTACAGAGGTGGCGGAGGAGCTGAGAGCCAAGGCCAAAAAGGAACTGGATGGCTTTGAGAAATACGGCGAGAGTGTAGTGCCACTCTACAGCTTCGTGGACTACGCTGCTGATAGAGGTTTCAGTTTTGGCGAGTCAATTTAATGATAGGGATCTGGCCCCATTGTTTTCGCTCTAGTCTTAGAATTAGGATACTGTTTATGGCCTGAACTGATGAAAAGAGGACGGCTTGTTTGATGGCAAAACATATGTCTTGGTCAGTGACAAACATGATGAGACACAGCAGGAAACAAGCATTTTAACTTGCGGAAGAGGGAAGGTCTAGCTATAAATAAGTTCTTCGCTTTTGCAAATATTTCAATTTCAGTCCTTAAAATACTATAAACACGTTCACAAGATGTGAGAGAAATCATGGCATCAAACAAATTTTGATGCTTAGGGTTGAAAAATCATGAAAGGGACCTTTTACTTTCTATTTTCTCTTATGTCTCTTAAGAATTTGTAAAAAGAAAAAATGATTTTGTAGTCTTTCTTTCCTACAGAGTTTTTCATGCAAAAATATTTCACTTTTTCCATGGAAGTGGCTGGGCTTGTTCCAAACAACTAAATATGTTCCAACCTCAATTGAGAGTAAATAATATAATATAAAAAATAAAAATTAACAAAAATCCACAGGCTGCCTAAAAAATTCATGAGAATTAAGGTTTTAAGTCAATGATGATAATAATTATTAAAATAAAAAAGAATTGTGATAATTTTAACTTAGAGATTGATTTGAAACACTTAACAGAATTGAAGGATCGATTTACTCTTGACCCCAAATAAAATGAAGGAATAATTGAGGCTTCACCATATCGATTCAAAGCAAAGCCTTTGAGAAAGATGGCTAGCCCTGAAGAAGAGGAGAGGAGCAGGAGGAGGAGGAGAGCTTGGATCAGCTACCAGGAACAGTGCTTGCAACCATAATTTCAAAACTTGACGTGGCATCAATCTGCTCCGTTGCTTCCACCTGCAAGACCTTCAACGCTTGTGCTTCTCATATCCTCACTTTCATCCCCAGTTTTCACCTCCTTGTAAGCCAGTCTTTAAGACACGAAAAACCCACAAAAGATCTCATCTTTTTATGATCATTTGATTGATGGGTTTTCAATTATTTTTATTTTTATTTTTATTTCTTGTTATAGGATATTGCGCCTTCAATTGATTTATTAAAGCCTTTAATGCCTCCCAATCCTTACCTTAAAAGCCTGAAGCTTGACTGCGCCCGACTTGATGATTCTGCTATTAATGTTTTCGTTCGGGATTCCTTTCATAAACTTTATTTACATAATTGCGCAAATTTTAGTGGGAAATTGCTTTCTGAGATTGGAGGAAAGTGCGCGGATTTAAGGTAAAAAGATAGAAAAGTTTTTTTTTTTTCCCTGACTGTGCGTGCATTGCTTGCCTGATGGGAACTGTATCTTTATGCGTGCGTGTGATGCAGACATATGGTAAAATGTTAATTGAAATGCAATAGAAAATGAGGTTTTATGTAAATGTGTGTGTGTGTGTGTGTGTTTGGGAGTGAAATGCAGGCAGTCGTTGCTGACACTAGATGCTAGTAGTGATCAGATGATAATGAAATGCAAGAAAAACATGGTTTTTGTTTTTTGTGTTTTATGTGTTGTTGTTGTGGGGTAACTGAGTAATGTGTGGGATGATGGTATGTGGTTATCTGGACGTGTTAGATTTATTGTGTTGTTATTGGTTTTGTATGTTTTTGAATTTTGGTTCAGGTATCTGTACTTGGAATCAGTGGCTGAAAAAGAGGGCGCCCTATTCATATATCTGATCTGGAGGAATTACTCAGAGGTTGCACGCAATTAGAAGTAAGGTTCAAGTGCAAATTCAAGTAATTAAAGAAGATTAAAATGTAAAGTAGTAATTGAATGACAAAGAAATGTTTGGTGAGATTTTACACTGGGTTACTTAATCTTTAGCACATTTATTGCTATTGGAGTTTAGTAATCGAATAGATTGGTGTTCGCCGTTCCATTGCTGCATTTTATCTCTCTTGCAAGAAAGAAAATATTTACTTATTTCAGAAATCATTGTGATAAAATGTAATTGCTGATTTCTTCAGCTAGTTTTTAATATGGATGCAAATAAATGTAAAATCAGCTTCACTTTACTTTTCGTTGGCTTCTGCAAGAAGTATTAGGTTGGTGAATGTTTGCTTGAGAATCAAAATCATAAAACTTAGATGATCAACCATGGTGAAGAAATCCTTGTTGATTTCAAAAAAGTTCACTTTTGCACTCCAACTGTAGTATTCATTTTCAACATCCAAACAGCCACCTAAATAGCCGGCTTTGGAGCATAAAATTTACCTGCTATTTAGTACGATCATGGGCTTAATTTTGCTATAGGAATATTTTTGGATTACTCTTTTGGCTATCCGAAAGCTTTCTCATAATCTTGAATATCTGTTCTTAGTTAGTTTTACATGCACTGTGCTTAAAGTTGCAAGCATACTTAGGCATACGATTAAAAAGCCAAGGATAAGTGAGTGGTTCTTTTTTTTGTCAAATTGAGGACTTTTTTTGTCAAATTGAGGACAAGACTTTTAAAAAATGAAGAATATAGATTAAATTTTTGAACCTGTTGCTCATTGATAGATTTTGTCAAGTCATTCTGCTACGGGCCTCTTGTCTTGTAGTTAAGAATTTGCCAAATTAATCTTGTTAATTTATTGGTGAACACACTGTCCTGGTCTTGGGGACTACCTCGTGTTGATATTTATTGTGTTCTTGGAATTTAGTTGTGCTGGCAGTGATACTATATTGGTTGACATGAATCTGGTCTAATAATTGAATGATACGCTCTTTGTTCATGCACATCATTTAGCTCTTGCAATAACATGTACCTGAATTCTTTTGCATCTATGCGATGCTTTGTCAATGTTATGTATATTCACAATGAAGCATGACATTCAAATGTCCTTTGAACAAATATATTCTGTCTAATATGTGTTTATTCTTTTGTAGGAACTGATTTTGATGTTTGATGTCCCATTATTTCTTCGTCATAAGTTTGCTCAAGTATGGGCTTTGGCTTCAGAAAAACTCACTTCTCTTGAGATTGGGTGTGTTTCTTCAGTGATGGTGACTGAACTGCTTAGCCCAAGTTTGGGACATCATCGATCACCAAATCATGTTCGACCACCCATTCTGCCTGGCATTCAGAAATTGTGCCTTTCTGTAGACTATATTACTGACACCATGGTTAGCACAATATCAAATGTTCTCATGTCCTTGACACATTTGGACCTTCGAGATGCCCCTCTCATAGAACCAACAAGTGCATATGATCTCACCAACTCTGGTCTTCAGCAGATTAATCAGCATGGAAAATTGAAACATCTCTCATTGGTTCGAAGCCAAGAATTCCTCATCACATATTTTAGACGTGTTAATGATCTGGGAATGCTGTTAATGGCTGACAAGTGTGCAAACATGGAAAGTATTTGTCTTGGAGGCTTTTGTCGAGTTACAGATACCGGATTCAAAACAATCTTGCATTCATGCTCTAGTCTCTACAAGCTCAGGGTGTCTTATGGAACCCATTTAACTGATCTGGTCTTTCATGACATTTCTGCGACAGCTCTGTCTTTAACTCATGTGAGCTTGAGATGGTGCAACCTTTTAACCAACCATGCAATAAAGAATTTGGTATCAAACACGCGCCTTAAAATTCTTGACTTGAGAGACTGCAAACACCTTGGGGATGGAGCCCTAAGATCTATCAGCACTCTTCCGGAGTTGAAGATTTTACTACTGGATGGCTCCGATATAAGTGATTTTGGATTGTCATACTTAAGAGGAGTTAAAATTCGTTAGTTTCTCTGTCTGTGAGAGGGTGTAAGAGACTTACAGATAAATGCATCTCTGCCTTATTTGAAGGCTCTTCTAAACTAGAGTTACAACAATTGGACCTATCAAATCTTCCTAATCTCTCGGATAATGGAGTTCTGACACTCGCAAAATGTAGGGTTCCAATTTCCGAACTTAGAATGCGACAGTGTCCACTCATCGGTGATGCATCAGTCATGGCATTAGCATCAATGCAGGTTGATGAGGACAGATGGCATGGTTGTAGACTGCGGTTGTTGGATCTATACAACTGTGGCGGTATAACACAACTTTCGTTCTGGTGGTTAAAGAAACCCTATTTTCCAAGGTTGAGATGGTTGGGAGTGACAGGAAGTGTAAGTCGGATATTGTAGATGCTTTAGCTAGGAATAGACCATTCCTGCATGTGGCATGGCATGCCGAGGAGCTGGGGTCCAACCAGTGGGATAGCTCACATGGTTTATACATGCATGACTACGATGAGGTGGATGAACTTGAACAACTTCTCGAAGAAGGTGAATATATTGATGAGGAGATGATGGATGTTGATAACGATGCAGAACTCCTGTAGTATTTGCCATTGTGAAAATAGACGAGGAGAAGATGGATGCTGGTAATGATGCAGAACCATTGGGGTGTTTCTGATGTAAAATGCTCCGTGTGTTAACATTCTCGTAATGTGACAGTCTGTTGATCTTATAACTGACCTCAGAATCTTGTACTTCAAGACAAAATTTGCTAAATATGCGTTGTTGATAATGTAAAGTGTAATATAAGTGGATTGCTACTTGAATCTTGATTGCGAATAGATTGCCTATGTTTGCCAATGGATTGAAGAGCTACATATAATAGCATGTAAGAGTGTTGTGCATTATTTTTCTGTGTGTATGGCATGGTGGCGTTCTTCTTGTGGTGTTGGCACCATTAACAAAATGCTTGCTCGCATATGATGCTCTCAATTTTCTAGTGCCCTTCCCCTGAAACTGTCCTCTACCCAGCTCATAAAATTAAGGGCCGTGTATTCCACTGGCTGCGGCGGTTGATGCATCTGATGCCTTCATTCTTCATCAAATGTGCCCACCATCCTATCAATAACTAATAAGTCATAGTTTGTGGAGTTGCTTGATACAAGTAACAAATGGCAATCCAAGAACGTCAAATAGCTAGCCACTGAGATATAATTAACAAAATTGCTATATCAGAGATGCTGTATCAGATTGCTTGGTACAAGTAACAAATGGCAATCCAAGAATTGATAGCTTCAAATGTAAACCAAAAATTGCATCTCTGATATAGCATCAAATGTAAACCAAATATGCAAAATTTGTACAAAATAAATAGCTATGAGATAATTGGATTTCGAGTACAAAATCAAATAGCTAGCCACTGAGATATAATTAGAGATGCTATATCAGAGATGCTGTATCAGATTTAGAGCATCCCCAATTAGAAATGCTATATTAAAAAGTTAAATTGATAAAATGATTTTTTAAATAGTTTAATTATATCTTAATATTTTATGTTAAACTAATTTTAATATATTATTAACTAATTTAGTTATTTTTTATATAATATAATCATGATTTATTAATTCTATGAATAATATGAGTAATTTATCAAATCAAGAAAAAAAAAAAGAAAATAGAAAAAGTCTATAAGCAAGTCTACCTTTCGGTTTTAGCTAATTAACAGAGCAGGGCATAATTGATGTTATTAATTAATTGGATGACAACTGCTTCTTATTTTTCCAAACCACAAAGAAGCGAGGCACAAGGCTTTGAGATTTGTAGGTTTATTTTCTTTTTTTTATTCTATTTTTAAAGAGGGAAACAAAGGAAAGAGACATTGTACAACAAATATATATACTTTCTCTTGCTTTTGGCTATTCTACATAGAAGTGTAGAAATAGCATTTTAGAGTAAGAAAAGACATTTTAGCTATTCATGTAGCTATCCCGTTGGAGCTGTTAAAACTAAAAATAATAGGTCAAAGTACTTTTTCTGGTTTTGGCTATCCTGATAGCTCTTGCGTTGGAGTTGCTCTAAGAAAAAAACTAAAAATTGGATTTTTTGTTGTGCTATCCTCACAAATCACTATTTATTTAAATAGTGCTTCTTCTTTTTTCTTCTTTGATTTCTTTTTCAATCAATGCTTTTTTATTTTTATTTTTTTATATATCTCATCTTTTAATATCACATTTGTTTTTATTAGGTTATTTTACTTTCATAACACGGATCACGGGTTAATCTGGTTGATTCAATATTTTTTTTTAATTAACTTTTTTTTTCAATTTTATCCTTTAATATTAGGTTGATTGAGAATTAAGTTGTATGATTGTTTTATTTACTTTCTATTAGGTTATTTCGGCTTCATGACCTGATAATAGTGCTTAACAAATTAACCTGAGTTGACTCGAGTTATTTTTTATCCTTTTTTTAATTGATTTTTGCTTACAATTTCATCATTGAATATTAGATCGGTTCGGAATTGAGTTTCATTATCCGTTTTGATTTCTTTCAATGGGGATATCTTGGTCTCATGATCAGATTCATGAGTTTTAGCATTTTAAACTCGGTTAAATCGGGTCGTTTTTTAATTTTTTTTCTAAGAGGTTATCTTAGTCATGTGACTCGGGTCATATGTCATTCAAAATTGAATTTATTTTTTATTAGGTTGTTCTTGTCTCATGACCCGAGTCATGAGTTTGGTAGTTTAACCCAGTTAACTCAGTTTTTTCTTAAACTTTTTTTATTGACTTTTTTCCCCAATTTCATCAATTATTATTGTGTTTGATATGGAATTAGGCTTTATGCTTTGTTTTGGTTTGTTGTTTATTAGGTTATATTGGTCTCATAACTCGAGAATAATGCTTAACGGATTAACCCAGGTTGATTTGGCTTGTTTTCCGTGTCATTTTTTTAATTTAAAAATTTACAAGTTTCATCATTCAATATTGAGTCTGATATGGTCAATTAATGATGTTTTATAATTTATTTTGATTTGTTCTTTATAGGATTATCTTAATCTCATTACCAAAGTCATATATTTGACAGGTTAACCCAGGTTATATCAGGTTGTTTTTTTATTTTCTTTCTATAAGGTTATCTCGATCTCATGACTTAGTTCATAGGTTTAACGGATTGACCCGAGTCATTTTTTTTTAATGTATTTTTCTAATTGATTTATTATTTTAATCTCATTCTTAAACATTGGGCAAATTGTGAATTGAATTTTGTTATATGTTTTGGTTTGCTTTCTGTTGAGTTATCTTGGTCTTATGACTCAGGTCGCGGGTTTTATAGGTTAACTCAGGTTGCTTTTTAGGTCTTTTTTAATTGATTTTTTTTTAATTTCATCCTTAAACACTGGGTTGATTGAAAATTATGTTTCATAATTTGTTTTGAATTATTTTCTATAGGGTTATCATAATCTCATAACTTCGATAGTGAGTTTAACATGTTAATGCAAGCTGACTAAAGTTAATACGATATTTTATTATCTTAATATTAGAAAAAGATGTCATATTGATTTTTTTTTCTTTAAAAGTACATTTTTGTGGGTTATTTGAGTTGTTTTTAGACCTGCAAAATCAACCGGGTCATATCATATCAGCTCTCACTCAATTTAAATTTTTTTCTATTAAAAAAAATATTAGTAATATCTAAATAATAAATATATAGGAAAACTTGACCTCTACCCCCAACACAGTGTGTGTCCATGAGAAGTAAAACCTAAAAAAAAACCTTGCATGCAGTAATAAATTATTCCAGCAACCCTAACTAAAACAAATTTGCTACCACCTCCTGAGATTGTAGCCGATAGACAGGGACTTGTCCACTAGTAATATTAAGGGCAGGGCTTTATCACGGGCCAAGATTGGATAGAAATTATGTGCTTATTTTTGCGCCGTCTAAAATCTAAATTTAAATGTTGTATGATCTAAGTAAAAGGGCCATGCAAATAAGCCCACCGTCAAATGAACAGTCATCTCGTTTGGTGGAGGGCATTGCAAATGACTACCCTATACGTGAAACAAAACTCTAAATTTTAGAGGGGAAAATCAAATTATGAAAAGAAGAAAAAACATTAAAAATAAGATGAAAAGGAGTATATAAAAATCTGGAAAAAAAAACTCAAATTTAAAACTTTTTTTTAACCCTTTTTTTATAATGAATTTTTAAAATTAAATAATTAATAAGAATCAATTCCCATCATTATCTATATTTGATTAGTTACTATAAATCAAGAATCAAATAATAAATTAAATATAGATTTTTAATAGAAAAATTAAGGGTTTTTAAGATTAATTTCTTATTAATTTATAATTTATTTAAATTATATTAATTAAATAAATTTTCAATATATCTCTTTCTTTTGACGGTAGTTTGCAAAGGCAATATATTGTTGATTTCTAAAGTTATATTTGTATAAAAACTATAAAACTATAGAGCTGCCAGGATGATGGTATAGCCATCTAATCTAATCTACATAAATATTCGAAACCGGCAACTTTATCTGAATCAAAGTTGGCCCATAAAAAAAAGTGATTCCTTGTACTCAGGGAGGTGTTTTCTAGTTCTAAAAAGGAAGGAAATTCTATGAGAAACTTTCCAACATCGCCCTGTTAAATCTGCACACTGTCCTAGTCAGAACTGCCCCCACCTAATTACCGACATCTCATGTTTATCTAACGTATCGTATGAGGTTGTTTTTTTCAATTGTTTTTTTTAATATATTAAAAAATATATTTTTAAATCAATATATTAAAAAATCTTAAAATAAAAAAATAAAAAACTTGATTCAACTACCAAACAAATGGTGTCTAAGATTTATTTTCTTTTAGTTTAACGTGGCTGTCTGGGCCAGCTTGCGCGCACCTCGACTAATCCCACAGGCCTGAAGTTAACGACCATGTAAGCCTCCAGTGGCCATCATATGAGCAACCACAAGGCTCTAACCTGAGACCACAGAGGGAGCACACCTCTTGGTTCCAACTTTTACCACTGAGCCACCACCTAGATTAACACGGTGTAGTGGGCCTTCAACTCCATGTAATGTGTGTTTTGTTAATACCATGATTGATATTTTTAATATTATTTTTTAATTAAATAATATATATATATATTAAAATTATCTAAAAAAGTTATTTTGTTTTTTTTAATGAAAAAACTATTCAAACTTCTTTTTTAAGAATAATAATCTTGAAATTTAAAAGTTAATCTGTTTAAACTCGATTGTTGAAACGTGTCAACTTTTATAATAAATTTTATAATTATATATTATTATTATTATTATTATTATTTTTCTTTGCTTAACAAATATAATAAAAATGACTCTAAAACGCAACTGTGCTGCATGTATTTATTTTCTCAGGTTTTTATTCCTTCAAAATGAAAATAATTTCTGGTAAATATGCTAACCTAGTCATGAACCGTTTACTAAAAATCGATCTGAGAAAGAATTCAAGCAGGATGTTAAAAGAGTTCGGAGAATATCCTCATTTCTTCACTACCCAGATTATTAAACACAAGAGAAAATTTACTTGAAATGTTTCCGTTCTCCTGCATATATTAATAACTAACCGAAACTGCATGCCTTCGTTGCGGTTTCGGATAAGATTAAATATTCATTTATTTAAACTCCACTAGAAACATGGATTCTTGGACTCGGAATCGCATATTCTTGAAAGTCTGGCGGCGACAGGTTGCCGCTTCGATGCCAAATCTCCTCTGCTAATCTCACGTGACCTTTGGTGATACCCAAAGGCCACTTTACCACGTCATCCACTCCCATCTTTCCACGTGCTGTCCAAGTCATTTCTTCTTGTTTATCTTCCATGTCATGTCACTTTATTTACCCGTTTATTCCTCTGCCAATGCGAATCGCGTGTCTGCTAGCTCAGGTCAACCGCTCTATCTCGCAATCCTGGATTGACACGTGGCCCTATAATTCCTTCTAAAAGATTGTCCTGGTCATGGTTTATTTTATTAATACCAAATCTATCTGGGCACGGCTCCTGAAATTATATTTGTATCAAATATAAATCTATTTAATCTCTTTTTTTTTTTTTTAACATGAGTGAATAGATTAATCTCTCAATATCCTAGAATTGTTGATGGTATAAATTTTTAATATTTTTAAAATTTATTAATATTTAAACTGGTAATTTTTAAAAAATAAATTTAAAATCTCACCAGTTAAATTATATCCTTTAAAATTATAAATCTATCTAATTCTGATTAAGCAAGTTGTGTTTTAAAGCTTCATTTCAAGCTCTTGAATTATGTCTATATTAATTATTAATCCACTCTATCAATAAGATTTATTAGTGATTTGACTCTCAAAAACATTTATTTATAGCAAGAACACCCCACGATTTGCATGTGTATCTTGCAATTCGTGACTGTGGTTGATTTTCCACATCTGATACTGTTAACATGGAGCACCGTGTGATGATAGCGTGCATCATGCTCGACGAGCAAGACATTGTAGCACACAAGATTAATATAAGGTAAATTACTTTATGAGACCTTATTTTTTTTAGCACACCTAGCTGTTAATTAAGAAATATCTCATTAAAATTCTAAAATTTATAATTTAAATAGTGATTTATTTCCTAAAAATTATCGGTTTTTTTATCTAATTAAAAAAGTTTTTTTTTTTATCTGCTTGCTTCGTTCCCATCTTCTTTTTCATGCTATCAACTTGCTTGAAATAACATAAAATAGCTAAACTGTCAAATTTATTGCATATTTTGTCGTGGTATCATTTTATTTTGAATTCAAGGCAAAATACTCGATTTTTTCAATACATAAGTTCGAGAGTAAATAATTATTCAAAAATAATTTACCCGTTAATTTTTTTTTTAAAAGTGTATATTTGGATTAGTATTTCTTAAAATTACAGCAAAGGAAACTTTATTAGTTTAATTATTTTGTTAATTCCCCATTTTTTCTTCTCTTTTTTTTTTTCACGTTACAAGCTAGCATCAACAGAGGAAAGAAAAGTGCTTTTAAGTAACTTCATCTAAGTACTGCTGGTCCAAAATCCACCTCTCCCATGAATCTCATTACTCACCAGCACCTTCTTAGCGTTCTCCTTGGTCCATGTTCCTCGTGTTTCATGTTAAAAACTTCGAGGGAGATTATGTTTTTGATCAGAAAAAAGATCAAGATAACCATCAACATGCAATTACTCTTAACCCCCTTGACAAGCCCTTGCTCCAAGCATTGAGGAGTGCCACCTTTTGGTGTTATTTTGGCTTTATCTTCGACATTCTTAGACAAACTGAAGTGGGTGCCGCATCATACACCCTCGTCAAGAGTATTCCGGTATCGAGATTGAATATATTTTTTATTTTATTAAAATTTGATTGTTTTTAAATTAAAATTTTTAGTGTTTTTAGATCGTATTAATGTTTTGATATTAAAAATTTTTAAAATAAAAAAATATTATTTTAATATATATATTCTAAAACAAAATTTATTTTAAAAACAATCATAGTATAATCTTGCAAACACTCCTTTAAAACATAAATCAATCATTTAGGGACATTATAGTATTTCCGAGGTGAGCTTATCCAGAATCAGTGGGAGGCTGGGAGCCATTGGATTTTGGCTTTATTAATAGACAAAATGAAGTGGGTGCGGCATCTTCATGGAGTATTTCTACACTGATCGGTAGTATTGAAGTTGATCCCTTTTTTTTTTTTTTTTTGTTAAAAATTATATATTTTTTATTTTAAATTAATTTTTTAATTTTTTAAAATATTTTAATATACAAACACCGATATCAAATTTTTAAAAAATAAAAAAAATATTATTTTAATATATTTAAAAATAAAAAACATCATCTACCAAACTCCCACGCATCCCCTTAATTATAAATCAAATATGGAAACATAAACCAAACATTTATGGCCATTATGGTATTTCCAAGGTGAGCTTATCCAGAATCAGAGGGAGCCATTGGATTTGCCTTTTTT
The DNA here is from genome assembly GCA_007827005.2 of Populus simonii. Taxonomy (NCBI): domain Eukaryota; kingdom Viridiplantae; phylum Streptophyta; class Magnoliopsida; order Malpighiales; family Salicaceae; genus Populus; species Populus simonii. Next base: position 49,050 of record VJNQ02000516.1, read on the forward strand.
GAACCTTTATAGCTTAATAGGGGTGGAAATGGGGGAAGTTTCATTGTTTAAAATGGGAGGTGAGAAGGTGGCAGCACGGATTCATAGGGATTAATTGAAAATTGAAATCTTTCTGTTAATAATAATAATAATAATAATTTGCAATGCAAGAAATGAACGCTCTTCCATGCACCATCTTAAATGGCACTCCCACCCCACATTCTGATCGCCTCGATGAGCTTCTGCACTCCACATTCCACACATGATCAATCGGTAAGAAGAGACTCTCTTCCTCGCGACATGCATGATGATGCCATTTTTGTCATAAACCCAAACCTTAGGCCAATATTATCCTTATCACATCCGACCTTGAGTGCCCATTTCTTTTGTTTAAGATAGCACAATATTAAGTAACTACAATATTATTCAATTAAAGTAATTGGGCTTGCATGTCTTCATATGAAACAAACATGGCATCTTCTTTTATTTTTTAATTAAATATCCAAACAATATCTTTTAGTTGGTCGAATTCATGCATCAAGATTAAAATTCATATAATAAAATGAAATAGTTTATAAAAAATATTGCTTTTCTAAAATTCAAAACTTTTTTAAACTCGTGCACTGCATTCAGTCCCAAAACATTCTGATTTAAATAGCATCAACGGAATGATTCCAAGTCAAAAAGATGGATTGAAAAAACAAAACAAAAAAAACATTGTAAAGATGCATGGAAGTTGATGCAATGTACACACAGCATATAACTCTCCCCGCTAATATTTTATTTGGGGGAGGATAGCGAGCGAGGGTGCGCACTACGCCTCTAAAACAACTTACATATTTAGAGAGCAGCGGAAGGAAAGCCAAAAACCCATTCAAAAAAACTCACAACGCAGCCTCTCTCTCTTCAGCACCCACCAGGAATCCATAATATTAGATTAATTAAACCTTCATCCTCTCTTAACCCTCCCCTTAATCTCCTCTTAAACCTACTATACCTCCCTTTTTCTTTAACGTAAGAAGCGAAATAAATATATAAAAAAAATTCACAACTTCTCTCTCTGCATTTTGCTTTATTTATTGTTTTTTTTGTTTGTTAAAATGGTGGTTATGGCGATGGAGGAGGGTGGTAGTGATGAGAGCTGTGGCAGCAGAGTGAACGAGAACACGAACACGACATTGTCTGATTCGGTGTTACAAGGAAGGCAACAACAGCAAAGGATGCAGCAGAAACTTGAGGTTTACAATGAGATTCTTCGTCGTCTTAAAGAATCTAATCACGAAGAAGCTAATCTACCTGGTTTTGATGATCAACTCTGGACTCACTTCAATCGCCTCCCTACCAGGTACGTGTGTGTGTGTGTGTGTGTGTGTGTGTGTTAGTTTCCGCACATGTACGTGCATCTATACGATATATGTGTATGTATGTGACTTGGTGTTGCCTCTTCGTTACGGAAATGAAAATTTTGAGCTTTTTTTTTTAATTTGAATTGTTAGTTTTTTCTGTCTTTTTATTTTTATCTTTTGGAGGACAATTCTGATTTTGGTACCTTTTGTGGTGTAGATATGCGTTAGATGTGAATGTGGAGAGAGCAGAAGATGTGTTAACGCATAAGAGATTGCTGCGTTTGGCTCACGATCCTGCTAATCGACCGGCGATTGAAATTCGCCTTGTTCAGGTAACGTCTATTTACTGATTTGTTATGTTTTTTTTATATTACCGATGCTTCTCGATATTAATTTGCGAAGATTTGATTATGAATAGAATTTGCGATTCATTAAGCTCTAGATTTTAAGACTACGCGAGGATTTGTTCATGATACAAGTTTTCGGCAGGTGTTTTTAGGTTTGAAGGATCCTATCTTTTGTGGAGAATTTGGAGTTCGAAGTTTTGTGTTTTTGTGTTCATCAAAATTGATTTTTTGTTCCACATTGTTGATGTAGAAGTAAATGTGATATAACTATAAATATACGAGTATAATACTGGTTTAGTTACTAGCTATGAAAGGAATCTTCTGTAAACATGTCTTCGAATGGGTGCTGCATTTCACACTGTGAGGCTGGTTTGATCTGTTTGAGTTCAATAAACGCAGCTGAATTTCTGTCAAATGTGTGGATTACAAACCTCGTTTGCATTTGCTATCTTCTTTTCTTGCATTGAGTCTTGTAAACTTTTTAATTTATCAAGTGCAATCAACTGCATCTCCCACATGCAGGTTCATCCTACTTCTGATGACAATTCTGCTGACTCTAGCCTTCAAGACTCTCCTAGTAAAGAAGCAGCTCAAAGAAAGAAGTATGCTGTTGAGATCATTATCTGTCCTAGAATCCTCTTAATCCATGCATGTTGTGATTTTGACGACTCCAATCAATAAGTTTCATTAATATTGCTGACATTTTTATCTTGTTTTCAATTGTCAGCATGCATCCACCGCCAGCCTTTGGTTCATCACCTAATCTTGAAGCACTGGCACTTGAAGCAAATAAATTTGATGATCAAGATGGTGATAATTCTGTGTGTGCTGATTCAAAGTTCTTCAGGTAATTCTCTCATTCAAAACGCTATTGTGGTAGAGTTAACTTGATTCCAATAAGGATCTATCTGGGGTTTTTTCCCTTTTGTTAGTTCACTTTCACCTTTTCTTTTGAAAAGTTTTAACAAAGATCATTTTTATATTAATCATTGTCTTTAATCGACAGACTTGAGTACAAATCAGAATTCAGATTAGTTTTTAATCCTTGAATATGGTAGAGTAGTGGGTTCTCTTTGTATATGAGATCCTATATTTGAAATGGCGCTCAATCTGATTGAGCATGCCATTGATTATGCACTTTTCTAAACATATATACATGCATGCAAATATTCATATACATGATTTACTAGATTTGGATGGTGAAGTTTACACTATTTTTCTTGTTGGCAATGATGTAGGCCCATGCATGAAATTACTTTTTCAACTGATGACAAGCCAAAACTCCTGAGTCAGGTAAGATAAGCATGCTTGTTGAAGGAAGCCAAGCTCATTTTATTTCTCAATCATTGTTTCAATTTGCTGGGGAAAATCTTCGTTTATTCTGCTGCTTCTTTCAATTTGGAGGCTGTTTTGGTATTCAATTTGGAAGAACTGCAAACAAATTTTAGGATTCGTTTTGAGCTTTATTCCACCGGCTGGTAGCATGCATTTTACTGGCTAGTAAAGTTGCATGAATAACTGACATTTTATGTTAGCACGAAGTCTGTGATAGTGTCTGATACTGCTAAAATAAACATTTAACCATTGGTTTAATGTATTTGTCGTTTATTGTGCTTCTAGTTATTTATGAGGTCATTGATGTTTCGCGAATTTACAGCTGACTTCCTTACTTGCTGACATTGGGTTGAACATCCAAGAAGCGCACGCATTTTCGACAGTTGATGGCTACTCCTTAGATGTATTTGTTGTTGATGGTTGGCCATATGAGGTACTTGCCATACACACCTTTTATTACATAAGGCTTCCATTAATCAGGAACATATTTGAAATACACAACGAACTTGAACGATTAACAGACTGTTCATAATTTTCAGGAAACGGAGCAGCTCAGAGAAGCGTTGGCAAAGGAGGTTTTCAAGATTGAGGGTAATTCCCTGATTTCATTTGTAGTGATCGCAAGTGTCTTCTTATGGAGTTTGCAGCTTAAAATAAATCTCGGTTACTCTCACTCACAATGCTCACTGTTGAATGTGGTTTTCTACAAGAGTTTTTATGAATTTATTTGTACTTGAATTGATTATATTTCCAGTCTCTTGATTTTCTTGTTTCTTGTTTAGTGGAGATGTCATATTATTTGATGAGGATCAGGCAAGCTTTGCATGACCCTGCAAGCAGAATATTCTCTTCTAACCAATGGTCTATTTGCTAAAATGGTCCTCTCAAATTGAAGTTAATTATATCTAAAGCCAGTGAATTGGGCGGGATGCAATGAAATGTTTTATAAATTGCTTTCCAATATTTGATGTAATTTCCTTCATCCAGTTTCAGATCTTTTTACCATTTGGTTATTTTATGGGGTTGAGGAGGGGCTGCTGTAGGTAGAAATAAAACTTAGTCGCAAGTTAATTAGTGATAAGAAAACGAAAAAAGGAGTTATATTCAGGAATTCCCATTAGCAACTCTTATAGTACTGGAAATGGGCAAAGTAGACCAGGATACAATAGACTAGGCCATGTATTGAATAAGAATTTATCCCGATGATTAAGTTGTGTTAGGAATTGTTTTGTTGACATGTATTTTTTATCTTCATCATTTTAAAATTGTTTCATCTATTTCTTCCACGAGCAACCTCCTCAAATTAGATGATATGCCTTGTATATGACAGGCATAACGCTACTAGCAATGTTTTGAATATGGTAGAACACATGTAACTGAATTTACTTCAGGAATAATTCACCATAGGTTGCTGATGGGTACCATTTTGAAGTTCTCAGATTTTGCTTCTGCTTATTCTTTAGTTTTCCAATGCAATAAGATAATTGATAATGTCTAGTTTATGCCATAATCTCTTCACCACATCAATTGACTAGAACCTATTCATGTTTTTCCTTGTGCGGTTTCATTCATTATGTCTTGTTTCGATATGCATTCCAATTTACTTTAAATGTGTTTGCAGGATCACGAGCAATTTAGGATCAAATACGATACTAATCATGTTGCAATACCCAATGACGGGACTGATGTGTGGGAAATTGATCCTAAATATTTGAAGTTTGAGAACAAAGTTGCCTCTGGATCGTATGGTGATCTGTAAGTTAACTGTCTTTTAGATACAATTTCTGTTGATGTTTGGATTTTTATTCAACTGTTCCATCCTATTTGCTTAGGTACAAAGGCACATACTGTAGTCAGGAAGTGGCTATCAAAATTCTCAGGCCTGAGCGATTAAATTCAGACTTGCAGAAAGAATTCGCCCAAGAAGTTTACATAATGAGGTCTGGCACAACGTCTTCAGCTACATAGTTTTTCTACAACTCTAGGCTGTTTCTTGGGTTTGGTTTTTAATTTCCTTGTTTTTACATATTCTTTGAACTTGTAGGAAAGTTCGACATAAGAATGTCGTACAATTTATCGGTGCATGCACCAAGCCTCCAAGTTTGTGCATTGTAACAGGTAAACGCAACGAGTTTTGAAGCATTTGTTATGCTTATTTATTCCTCGTATGAATTTCTTTCTTTTTTTCCCTTTAATTTTTCATCTCCCATTCAACATTTTGTATCTTAATTTTTCTTTTCTTGTTAAATAGAATTCATGCACGGAGGAAGTGTCTATGACTACCTACACAAGCAGAGGGGTGTTTTTAAGCTGCCAAATTTAGTTAAAGTAGCAATAGATGTTTCTAAAGGAATGGATTACTTGCACCAAAATAATATAATCCATAGGGATTTGAAGGGTGCAAATCTTCTCATGGATGAAAATGAAGTAAGATTCTTCTTTACCATATTCAATTTTTTCAGCAAGTAGCTTCAGTGATGTTTTTTACCTAGTCTTTTTCATCCTCCTCCACGTCTTCTACTCTCATCAGGATCACTGAGGAAGATAAATCAAATTCAACTGAAGCTTTGTACCATATTTGTATCTATAAGAAACTTCTGTTCATTTCATTTCAGGTAGTCAAGGTTGCTGATTTTGGTGTTGCCAGAGTGAAAGCTCAGACTGGAATTATGACGGCGGAAACTGGGACCTATAGATGGATGGCTCCTGAGGTGCGCCTTTGTTTTCATTACACCTTCTTCTGAAAGTGTTCCCAGCTTTACCAATATCCTCCTCAGTACTAGTGTGCAAACTATCTTGACATTAATCTTAGTGTTTAATTTGCTTATTGCTGTCACTGAGAGAGATCACTTGTTTACCATTGTTAAATAAACCATAGCTTTACCCTCCCCTCCCCCATGATTCTTGTTGAAACTTGGATGCATCATTAGTTGTGCTGGTGGTAACCACCATGCATCTTCTAAATGGTTCATCTCGCCATTTTCTTACAACTTTTATCTTGCACTGAAGGTCATTGAGCACAAGCCGTATGACCACAAGGCTGACGTATTTAGTTTTGGGATCGTGTTATGGGAGTTGTTAACTGGAAAGGTACTGCTGGTCATTTTGGTATAATATCCCCTCTCTTTTCAGTAAGTTTCTGATCTTGCAAGTTAATCATTTTTGCATATTTGGCTTCCCAGATTCCATATGAATACTTAACCCCTTTACAAGCAGCTGTTGGAGTGGTTCAAAAGGTAAAAATCCTTTTCAACAAGCATTTTTTCCCCTATTTCATATGATGAGTCCATGATCATAAGAATTTGTGTGGTGCTTTTCATTCACGTGGTTTCAGGGTCTACGGCCTACCATACCCAAGAATACTCAACCAAAGCTTGCCGAACTGCTAGAAAAATGCTGGCAACAGGATCCAGCTCTAAGGCCTGACTTCCCGGAGATTATAGAGATCCTGCAACAAATAGCAAAAGAGGTATTTAGCAATTCTGTTTTGTGCTACAAATGGCTTTATATATCATATATGTTTCTGTACATGTTCATCACTAGCACTAAGACTTGCAAGTTTTTATAGCAGGTTGGGGATTGTGGTGAATGGCGCAAGGAGAAATCGTCTGGCCGATTTCTATCTGTGCTCAGGAGGAAGTAAAGGGAAGTCTTGCGGATGCTCATAACCTGAACAACCAGCTAATCGAACCAAACATTTTCCATCCTTCTCATTACTGTACACTATTTTATTATTTGTCATGCCGATCATCATCAAGCCATTAATTTACACACACACACCCCCCTTAGTTCATTTTTGAACCAATCGCTCCCAAATTATCCTTACCTATATATTTAATGTATTTAAGTTGGGGGAAAAGAAAAGAAAATGGGGAGGAGAAAAATGTGGTTTTGTTTGTAAAATAGACTTTTGATCTCCGGGAGCTGTAACCCGGAACGTGTTATATTGATAGAGCCTATTTCTGCTTTTATTGTTGATGTTCCCTTGTATTGCGTTGAGTTAAAAGAGTTTTTTCTTTCTTTCTTCTTGGTGGTGGAATTTTAAATAATATTGGTGAAAAGTGGAAAATGCCACCATCTTGATAACAAGATTGGTGAAAAGTGTCATTTTTTATTTCAAGAGAATTTAAATTCGAATATCTTCTTTGTAATTAAAAGAAATAATTTTTTTTTAATTTAGAATGACAATGATTGTGTAATTTATATGATTTGAGTTGTATTTTATTGCTTCTAACTGTTTTTGTATTTTTTTGATCGTGTTAATGTCTAGAAACACATCATTCAATGATTGATTTTAGATATTTCTAGATATTTCCAATACTTCCAATATTTCTAGATAAATACTTCCAAATTCAAACCACAGTGTAAGCAATCTTGGAAGAGCTTGAGAGAGATTCTTGTGGCCCCTATGCAGCCCCTTAGCATAGAATAAAAGTACATCAGGTGCGGAAGTCCACCATCGCCTCTCAGTGTTTGAAGGAGAAATAGAAGTGGAAGTCAATGGTACCAGTCTGGGACCTAGTTCATAATTATCTTCCTGACGTTTCCTGGCATCAACAAGCACCTCATCACAATATTTAGCCAAATAGAAGAATCCTTTTTCCCACGTAGGCTGCAGATCCCTCACCCTGGTATAAAGAGTTATGACATCTTGCTTTTGTTTCTGACCCGTATAATGGATCCATCTGGAATATAAAAGTAGAGTCTTTGCAATATCTAGATTCTCACTCGAAGCTTGAGTATCACAAAATGCAGGTTGGGGATTCAGTGGAACCAATGAAAGGCTAGTAATTGAAGACCTAGCAACAGCACCTACAACCTTTTCAGGCATGTGAAGGAGAGTTTGCTGCAACTCTGCAAGGGCACCATCTGATCGCATAGTACTCCACAGAAGCTTGGCCTTTTCCATGTGAACATTAGGTGCACCCGAGGCCTGGGCTTCGAGAATTGCTCGGTTTGCTGTCTCATAGTGTCCAGCCAAGCGACAAAGCTTTGCATACTGAAGCCAGCAGATCCCAACATGAGCACCGAGACTACTGGCACCAAATTCCAATCTTCGGAAAGCCAAAAGAGGCTCCCTTGCCCAAAGGGATGGTTGAGTAAATCTGAGCCGATGTTCCCAATTCTCCATCAATTTAGTGAATTCTAGATGACCCGGATGGAATTTTTTGACCAAGAAAGAATCATCAACAAGAAGAGTATGGAAGTCCTCCAATTCACGTATAAGTGAAGTTTCACGATAAACGGGTAAGCCCGCACGTAAGAATCCATGCCAGCAGCAGCAAGAGGAGCAATCAGAGCTTGTTTGGATAGTGCAATCTTCTCAGCAACTGAGAACTGATCCTTCTTCATCATAGACTGGAGAATCTTTGCAACATCCATGTCAAAGGAAGCATTACTTTCAGAACCACTACAAAGTAAACCGTTATGATCAGCCCCGCTGATGTACTCGTCCATCAAGTCCCACCTGCCCATCCTCCATGCTGCTTGCACACCTTGCATGCACCATGTTTTCTTGTATTGTGGAACCCTAGAAATTAAACCATCCACATGAGTGACCATAGCCTGAAGATGGCACATGTTCAGCAAACAGTTAAGGACATCTGAATGCCGCTGAACAGAACAGGGCTCCATCTGTAAAGCCTGCTCACAAGAAGTTAAAACCTCAGCCCAGTTTCCTGCTCTTTTATTTATTAAGAGCTGGTCTTGCAAGCTTAATGATTTGCGTGGACATGCCAAGCCAGATAGACCATCAGGCTCATCTAGGCAGCTGTATATTTCCATCAAATATGAAACATCTTCATCCTCAAATATACCACTTCTCTCAGCTGCTGGGTTAAATGCGCCAGATTTTCCACGCACATGAGACTCAAAGTACATCAAAGATCTTGCATAAACCTGACACCTGAAGGAGGCCCTGGCAAGTGTTAGCTTTGGAATTGCAGTTAAAAGTTCTGAAACATACTTACACTGTACAAGGAGTTGATCCTGATCTGTCGAAGAAATTGAACCTTGACCCTTGGATTTGGATGCTTGTTTCTTAGATGCTGGTGATTGGAAAGATTGGGAAAGAGCTAGCTCTTGTTCAAAATCATCCATCCATTGCCCAAGATTATCCAGGAGAGTGAAAACAGCTTGAATACAAACTTCACTTTGCCCACCAACTGCAGCACCACTATTGTCTGATGCAGCAGCATCAAGAACACATAGGATTTCCTCAGCTATGCTGTGGCGCGCCTCCTCAGTACCATGACAAACAGCATTGAGAACTAAATATGGCAGCAGATAAATTTCTAGTTGCATATCATGCCGCACAAGAGCTCTACAAGCATTAAATATACTTGCACGAGATCCGGTTGCATGTGCAGCAAGTTTCTTTATCCAATAGAATATCAATCTTCTGAATGAATAGAAGGCCGGTAAATTGGCCCGACTGATGCTGAGTCAGCCACATTTAATTTGGAAGCTGAAATCTAGAGGTTAAACAAGGGGCTATTATCTCTTTGACATAATTAGAGAATCGGTCCCACAATCTCTGACCCCTCGTATTCATTCCACTACTACTTTTAGCACTCTTGTCCTTCAGGGTTTGTGACAGGGAAGTCCAGTCCCATGCCTCACAACCTGCAACCTTAAGCACTTCTTGTATTGCCAGTGCAGCTGAGTCCTGAACAATGGTATCAGGTGCAGATCTAAAAGCCCTAGCCAAATGTTAGTGGATCAGCTCAAAGATAAGATCATCATCTGAACATTCAATTTTGAAGCGCTGGGATGAAATTCCCTTTACTTTAGCAGGGTCAACCGCACCCAATGCTCCGAGACAATCAGCACAGACCAACTTCAGCCGCTGTCCTACTGCGGTCCTTGATTCTTCTGCACATCCTCTGAGTAAGGCTGTGATCAACGAGCTCAAAATGTCCATATCAGCAGCAACTTCACCAGTGATCAGAGATGTAATATCTCCCCTTCTCAGATTCAGTAACTTGCTTAACTCACACACCACCATCATGGGCGGGGCGAGAATTTTTTCATATATACTCTATGATATAAATACACATAAATTATTTTTTAAAATCAATCATTCACTTGAATATATAAAATTATCAAGTTAACAATAAAGTTTTAATTTAAATACATAACATAAAATATATAAAAAATAAAATTTAAAGTACATAAAATTCAAAATAAAAATAAAAATAAATTATACTATCAAAGCTGCATCCTTTAATGTTTTGTAGAATAGAATTCATCTATGATCGAATCTGAATCAATATCTTCAACAAGCTCTCGTTCAATGTAAATCATCATAGAATCTGCTAAGAACTCCTCTTTTATTTTATTGCGAAGCACAGTTTTAACATGTTTCATAGCTGAAAATGTTCGCTCTGTAGTGGTAGTGGAAACAGGCAAAGTCAAAACAAGACGAATCAACATGTCAATCAAATGATAGTGCTGCGACTTATTAGTTTCAGCTAATCCTCAACATAATTCAGAAATGGTACATATTCTGAAAGCTCTCATGATGAATCACATCAATCTGATAATGCTCTAGCTGAGATCGCAAATAATACATCTCTTGTTCATTGAAATCTTCAGGATAAAATTTCTCAGCAAGCTTGTAAATAGCATCAACTTTAAATGATTTAAAGTTGTCTTTAGGTTCTAAAGCAGAGCTAAGTACAAGGAATTCCACTGTCTCATCACTGAATCTAGAATTTAATTCTTCCAACTGAAAATCTATTGTTGAGTTAAATATATCATAATGATAATGCTGGTAAACTATCACTAAACCTTGTTGTTGACATGAACGACCTGTAGCCTTTTTATACGAAGCATTCATATGTGGTATGTCAATCTCATATTTTGTGCAAAAAAATTGCACATTTGCAAAGAGAAGATCAAATCCGGCATCTCATAAAGTTTGAAGCAATGCTTTAGTAGTTGATACAAGATCCATTGCATTTAAGATGTCAAGAGATTTTTGCTGCAAAGCTTGACAAAGTAAATCAGTAATCCCTATTATTTTATGCATCAAATATAAGATGAATATAAATTCAAAAGATTTCATCAAAATCAAACAACCACCAGCTTCTCCACGTATAGAATTAAAAGATCCTTCTTGAACCATACTTTCAAGCACAATAATAGTTGCATCATACATATCTATTAAGCTAAAATAGAATCAAAATGAGAGCTCCAGCGAGTAGTTTCACTTTGATGTAAATTACCAATTTGATTAGCCCTCTACCAGTCTCACGGTCTCCAGTAGCTACCATATATGCAATTTCTATAGCCTGAGCATAATGTAACTCGATATGACGTTTGGGATAAGCACAAATAAGGTTGATAATGGTTGTCAATTTTGAGAAAATAACCAAATAGAAATCTCATTTCCAGCTGCTGCAACTAATGTCAGTTGTAGTCGGTGAGCAAAACAATGTACATAATATGCATAAGGACAATCTCTAAGAAATAGAGTTGTAGTCATTCCATGCGCCACGCATATTGCTATCACTATCATACCCTTGACCTCGCATATTGAAAATATGCAAGTTATATCGAGCGAGCACATCACAATTTTTTTTTAAGTGTTGAAGAAGTAGTATCTGAAACATGCACAATACTAAAAAAAACGCTCTTGTACAAAACCCTGAATGTCAACAAATCTCAAAACAATAGCCATTTGTTTTTTATTTGATGCATCTTTGGCTTCGTCAACCAAAATACAAAACTTTGCATCTCTAACTTCTTCACAAATCTTTTTCCTCACTTTGTTCGCAAGAATATGCAAAATCTATTTTTAAATAATCGGCGAGGTATACTTTGCATTTTTCAGAGCTTTTTCTAAGACAACATCATCAATGTCAACATTCAGTCTCCCCATAAGTCTTATCATCTCCAAAAAATTACCTCGATTATTAGAAGCTGAAGATTCATCATGACCTCTAAATGCATATGCTTGTAAGCTAAGCCATCGAACACTTTCAATTGTTGTCATAAGTCTCAACCGATTTTTCTGAACTTCTTCAACAGTTTGTGCATTCAACATTTATCAATATGTCTACTTACTTTCATTAAATCTTCAACAGATTTCACAGCATTATTATGTAGTGAAGTGGAACTTCCTACATGCATCAAAAGTGCACATCTAACCCCATCATTAACCCTCTTCCAACTTCTAAAGCCTTTGGTGGTGAATGTGAGATGACGAAGCACTTTGTTTTCAAAGATAAAGCATGGAAAAAATATTGCATCCTTTGATGGAGAGTACTCTAGCCAAGGAAAGTGATCAAACCAAGTGTACTGAAATCGACGATACTGTCTCCCTGATTCAATCCTTGGATACTCTACTAACTTAGGTTGATATGGACCCATTTTGATATAAGCTCTTCTAATTTCATCTTGTTGATTAATAGGATGTCTCCACATTGGAATTCGTAACCCAAGATCTCGTTCAAGAGTATTAACATCAATTTCAACTCTTTGAGATTTGAAAGGGGGTTGTTCACTACGATTTGACACATCAACATTGGAAGAAGAATGTCCTTTACTGGTTGATGTTTGTTCGTTTGGTTTAAAGAATGAAAACATAGTTTTTCCTCTCTTGTTTCCTTGATTTTCCATTATAATTTATAACCTATTCAAGTAAAAAGGATTAGGGAAGTCAGGTGCAAGATAAAAAGATACTAATGTCACAATAGAAATATTCATAAAATACAGAATATACAAGGATAAACTAGTGATGCAAACTACTGGGAGATTTGAAGAACTTAACTTTGAAATAACCAGTAAATTATTAGTTAGACTACTAGTGTGTTAGCATGCATCCATTTCTAGGGTGCAGTCTACTGTTTACTCCACTAACAATCTACTGTAATGAATGTGAAACATTGAATTCAAAATGAAAAGTCATGGCTTGTAAATTCTTACTTGATGATTTTACACTCTTGCGGCTCTCTATATAGATTCTTCTTCAAAATCCAAGCTAAAATTATATATTGTTGAGAAGAGAAATAGCTAAAACCCCAAGTTATTTAGAAGACATGTGAATCAATTAATTATTTATATTTAGATAGATTTGCTGTAAAATATAACTAATTAATTAGTATTGGAAGAAAAGGTGGGTGGCTAATTAATTAGTGTTGCTGCGGAAAGTAAAGTGGCGGCTGATGGCAAGTAATTAATTTGTATTGCAAGGAAAAGTGGGACACTAGGTTTGCTGTAAAAGATGCGGAAAGTGAGACATATGTTTGCTGTAAAAGATAGGGAAAGTGGGACATATGTTTGCTGTGTAAAAATTAAAAGGGAAAGTAGGCCATTAATTTTTTTTAACCTGGGCTACAGCCCTCCTTAGCCTTGTAAAAGGCTCCGCCCCTGACCACCATATACCTAACATTCAAGTTCTCATGGTTAAGACCATCAACAACATCTCGTAATTGATCCTTCAAAGCCATTGACCCACATGCTTCTTGAATAACTTTGTTCACTTCCTTTAGCTCAGGAATACTAGGTAATAGAGGAAATTCATGAATATGCTGCTTCAGGATGGTTCTGTTCTTCTCACTCAAATGCAAAGGGTTTTCCCTGTATTTCAATTCCTTCTCCGGACTAAAGCTTTATTTAGGAGCAAGCTACCCCATCTAAGATTAAAGCAGGAAAACACTTGAACAAAAAAGTGAGCTGATAATAAAGACCTGAGAGCCCCCCACGGTTCCTCATGCACAAGAGAAAAAGAAAAAAACAATAGGAACCTGCAAACTCTAACATAAATACCTGTCTAAGCTCAAAGCCACGGAAGGAAATAGAAAACAAGCATTCATTGTATTGTCAAAAATAGAAACCGAATGTGCAAAGCAAAAGACAAAACAAGTTTTTTAAACATCAAAAAAAAAGATTTAAATGCTACAAGGAAGGAGAAAGTATGAGACTCATACCTGCAAGTCTCACTAGTTTTGACTGTAAAAGATGAAATACAAACCAAACGAATGTTTTCGTCAATGTTTAATAACAAATCTTTCTCTCTATATGCTGCAAATCTCCCTTGTTTCTGTAGGTCTCACTAGTTTTGACAGGTGAAAGTTTCTGTCAATGTTTAGCAGCACAGCTTCCTCTCTATGTGCTGCAGATCTCACTCGTTTATTCTTTTCCTTTTTCCTCTGTCTCTTTCTCTCTCTTTTTCGTCCCTATTTCTTCCAGTATAGGAGGTATTATTCAATTCAGGGTGTAATCTCGGGTGATCAAATAAAGCAAAAATAGGAAACTAAAATATTTTGATTCCTATTCTGTGATCATCAGTCATTACTTTCCACATTAACACCTCATCCCAACCATCTGTGTTAGGGATAAAATCTCAGCCATTAGATGGTAAAGCTGTTGTCTCCTTTGGATTGAAGTTGAAAAACACGTGATCTGCAGCTCCAAAATCAAGCGAGAGAATCATGGAAACCAACAGGAAGTTGCAGAGAAAAAGAAAGAAATCAGACGGGATAGTTGTGTAGAGAAAAAGGAAAGAAATGCAGACAGAGGGTTGTTCTCAAAATGACAATGAACAATACCATACTAATTAAATCCTATTGGCTGTTTTCGGGATAGTTGTGTAGAGAAAAAGGAAAGAAATGCAGACAGAGGGTTGTTCTCAAAATGACAATCAACAATACCATACTAATTAAATCCTATTGGGCTGTTTTATGCTGCCAAGTTCCAAACGGTGGTGTTTTTTGTGTGGGATAAATGAAGGTAAAGAAACGGCGCCGCTGGTTTTATGAAAAGAAACAAAATAAAATCCAGTGCGGCAGTCAAGTAACATACATTATTGTGACGTTTTATGATCTAGTCCCTGTTTTTTTTAATTCCTCCAACAAAATCGATTCACTTTCTAAAGTTTGAAATTTGTCTTTAATTAAAGATCCAAAGTGAGATAAAATTGTATTGAAGAACATAATTTGGCCGCCATCTGTTTGGTCAAAAAGGGTCTCCTAATCTGATTCGGAAACTGACAATGTTGAGCATCTTACTGACTGAGAGTCTGACATAAGAACAGTGAGTTCTAGGACCCAATAAAAGTGCAGGTCAATTCTTTAACATGTCATGAATGACAGAATATAGTTGGGATGGTCAGATATTGCATGAAACCAAGTCAAAATCAAAGTCTAAATTGGAATAAAATTGGTATTACAACAGAATTGCAACAGCCGCCGTATCAGTTTTTTAGTGCAAATTCTGAGGGATTTATCCAACCTTAAAGACCAGATAAAGAAGGAACGAATTTAGCATTATAAAGATTCCTAATTAGCCTAAGAAACCTAACAATCTCAGCAGCAAAAAGGGAAGGATAAGAGAGCAGAAAACAACTGAAACAGGGTTCGAAAAAACACTTCCTTCTTCTATGCTTTTGTCAATTCCTCACAATCATGAACTAAACTCCTGGATTTGATTCAAAAGAGGTACATACCATCTCCAGCACGTGGGGTCTAAAATATATAACAACACTTTCTACAAAAAAACCCAAAGAAAAATTTCAAAAACTACAAACCTTCACAATCCAAGCCCAAACCCAAGTTTGACTTAAAACATTACCTGTTACAAATATAGCCAGAAAGATCATACTTCCCAATTCTACAAAGTAAACATAAACCACATGAGCTCCAAATAGATGAATAGACAATCAACCAAATCGAAAACCTCTTCATTGAATCTTCTGATACTGAGTCAAACCCTCCAGATACTCCCAAAGAAACTTTCCAAGTTGATGAATTGACAACTGCTAGTTCTAATTTTGAGACTTCATCCCACTCAAAACAACTCAATATCTTAACCAGAGACCAAGAATTCATCCTTGAAACCATCGAAAGATTCAATGATCCCTAACTACAAAAATCCTATCTAGATAAACTGATGAATAATTTCAATAAACATGAGATATCTCACCCCACCCAAAACCATTCCATCCTACCTACAACCGGTACCAATATATTTGACCTTATAAAAATCCTCCACAAGAAAAAAAGTCCAAACCCATAGTCACTATCCAAGAATTACAGTTAGAAATTAAGATCCTCAAAATTGAACTATAAACCCTTAGACAAGCCCAACAGAAAGACTCAGCCATACTACAACACCTCTTGTCCAAGATTGAAAGTCAGACAGATTCTACCTACAATATTGAAGATCAAACCCTGGGACCCATGCATTAGATCATACATTTTCAAACATTGAACATATTCCTGATGATTTTTTAAATCTTTTAACACAAATTACTTCAAAAAAATATTTGATAAAAATTACTCTAGTTTTCTCTTAAGATTACAAACTAGAAACTATTGTCTTGTTTGATACAGGTGCCGATTTGAATTATATCAAAGAAGGAGTAGTGCCTAAAAGATTTATCCAAACTACTTCTAAAGACTTTCTGTAGCAAACAATTCCAAGCTTCATCTTTTAGGAAAAACATAAGCATCCATTCTTAATAATGGTTTTTATTTTAAAAATTTCTTTGTTCTTACAAA
The DNA here is from genome assembly GCA_007827005.2 of Populus simonii. Classification (NCBI taxonomy): domain Eukaryota; kingdom Viridiplantae; phylum Streptophyta; class Magnoliopsida; order Malpighiales; family Salicaceae; genus Populus; species Populus simonii. The sequence continues at coordinate 65,562 of VJNQ02000516.1, forward strand.
TGATATAAACCTTACCATTATTCTTGGAACTCCTTTTATCGACATAATTACTCCTTACAAGACCAAACATGATTGCATAATTTTTAAAAATTAAAGGTGTGCACTTGTTTTTCCTTTTTTAGAAAGATCAAAAACCATAAACTTGAATTTAATCAAAGCATGTTCTATAAATAAATACCAATCAATGCCTTGATTCATGGAAAACAATTTCATTTATATTATTTATAAAAAGATGTTTCTTTACAAAGAATTGAGCATCAATTACAAAATTCTGTTTTACAAAAAAGAATTGCAGATTTCCAAAATAAAATCAAGCATGAAATTTGTTCTGATATGCCAAATGCTTTTTGAAAAAGAAAACAACATGTTGTTGATCTTCCCTATGAAGATAACTTTTCTGAGAAACAAATACCTACAAAGACAAGACCAATCCAAATGAATGCTGAATTAGAACAGCATTGTAGACTCGAGATCCAAGATCTAGAGTCAAAAGGTCTCATCCAGAAGTCCAGATCACCTTGGTCATGTGCCGTATTATATGTTAACAAAAATTCTGAAATAGAAAGAGTCACACCTAGACTTGTGATCAATTACAAACCACTAAATAAAGCCCTGAAATGGATCAGATATCCAATTCCAAATGAAAAAGATTTATTACAAAAATTGCATTTTGCTTTTATATTTTAAAAGTTTGATATGAAATCAGGTTTTTGGCAAATTCATATCCATACTAAGAATCGTTACAAAACTGCATTCATAGTCCTATTTGGTCAATATGAATGGAACGTTATGTCATTTGGTTTGAGAATGCACCATCTAAATTTCAAAGAATAATGAATGATATATTTAATGCATATTCTAAGTTTTGCATCGTTTACATTGATGATGTTCTTATTTTTTCAACATCTTTAGAACAACATTTCAAGCACTTACACATAATTTTTCATGCTACAAAACAAAATGGTTTAGTTGTTTTCAAATCGAAGATTTCTCTATTTCAAACTCTTGTCTGTTTTCTTAGCCATTATATCTGTCAAGGTACTATTACACCAATTGAGAGATCCCTTACCTTTACTAATAAATTCCCTGATAAAATCCTTGATAAACCACATTTACAAAGGTTCCTAGGAAGTCTGAATTATGTTTTCGATTTTTATCCTAATATTAGTAGACTTGCAAAACCCATTGCCAATCCATTAGCTCTTAAAATTGTAGAAACAGATGCATCCGATTTAGGGTATGGGGGTATTCTCAAGCAAGTTCAAAATTTCAAAGAACAAATTCTTCAATTTACATCTGCCCATTGGAATGACTATTAAAAGAATTACTCTACTATCAAAAAAGAAATTCTTTCAATTGTTCTATGTATTACAAAATTTCAAAGTGATTTATTAAATCAGAAATTCCTTTTACGCATTGATTGCAAATCTACTAAAGAAGTTTTACGAAAAGATGTTCAAAATATTGTTTCAAAACAAATTTTTGCTCGATGGCAAGCTATTTTAAGTATTTTTTATTTTGATATTGAATATATAAAAGGAGATACAAATTTCATTCCTGACTTTCTAACTCGTGAATTTCTCCAAAGCAAGTCTTGATGCCTCCCAAGTCCAAAGATAAGGGCAAAGACCCTCAGTCAACATCTACTACAAACCCACAAAAACCCAAAGCACTTCAAAACTTATAGCTTCTGCCATATCTTCTGCAAAACCAATAACTTCTTGGTACGATGCAGTCAATGTTGAAGAAAAAACAACTCCTCCTCCAACAATACAAAGTGAGAAAGTACAAAATTTGGTAGATACTCTCTCCAACTCTCTAGAATTACTTCTGGCTTTATAAACTCTTAGCCAGAAATCCTCCCAAGAGGATGAATCCTCTCAATATTTTCTGACCCAAGTCATGAGTTTGGCAGTTTAACTTAGTTGACTCAGTTTTTTCTTAAACTTTTTTTAATTAACTTTTTTCCCCCAATTTCATCAATTGTTATTGTGTTTGATAGGGAATTAGGCTTCATGCTTTGTTTTGGTTTGTTGTTTATATGGTTATATTGGTCTCATAACCCGAGAATAGTGCTAGCGGATTAACTCGGGTTGACTTGGCTTATTTTCTGTGTTATTTTTTTAATTTAAAAATTTACAAGTTCCATCATTCAATAATGGGTTTGATATGATCGATTAAGAATTGAGCTTCATAATTTATTTTGATTTATTCTTTATAGGGTTACCTTAATCTCATTACCAAAGTCACATATTTGACAGGTTAACCCGGGTTATATCAGGTTGTTGTTTTTTTTTATGAGGTTATCTTGGTCTCATGACTTAACTTATGGGTTTAATGGATTGACTCGGGTTATTTTTTATGTGTTTTTCTAATTGATCTATTATTTTAATCTCATTCTTAAACATTGGGAAAATAGTGAATTGAATTTTTTTATCTGTTTCGGTTTACTTTGTATTGAATTATCTTGGTCTTATGACCCATGTCGTGGGTTTGATAGGTTAACTCGGGTTGCTTTTAGGTTTTTTTTAATTGATTTTTTTTCAATTTCATTCTTTAACATTGGTTGATTGAAAATTATGCTTCATAATTTGTTTTGAATTATTTTCTATAGAGTTATCATAGTCTCATAACTTCGGTAGCGGGTTTGACATGTTAACTCAGCTAACTAAAGTTAATACGATATGTTGTTATCTTAATATTAAAAAAAAAATCATCTTAATTTTTTTTGTTTAAAAATAATGAGTTATTTGGGTTTTTTTTAACCCGTAAAGTTAATCAGGTCATATCATATCAACTTTTACTTAATTTCAATTTTTTTCCATTAAAAAAAACATTAGTAATATCTACATAATTTATATATATATAAAAAAAAAAACTTGACCCTACCCCCTGTGTCCATGAGAAGTAAAACCTAAAAAAAAACCTTGCATGCAGCAATAAATTATTCCAGTAACCCTAACTAAAACAAAATTTGCTACCACCTCCTGAGATTGTAGCCGATAGACAGGGGACTTGCCAACTAGTAATATTAAGGGCAGGGCTTTATCACGGGCCAAGATTGGATAGAAATTATGTGCTTATTTTTGCGCCGTCTAAAATCTAAATTTAAATTTTGTATGATCTAAGTAAAAGGGCCATACAAATAAGCCCACCGTCAAATGAACAGTCATTCTCGTTTGGTGGAGGGCATTGCAAATGACTACCCTATACCCCAAAAGGCTATTAATTTCATGGGATACCGTATTCTCAGTACCATTAATTGAAATAACTGGTGTCATTTGGTAGAAATAAGGTTAGTGTTGTTTACTATATTTTCATAATATTATTTTTAATAACAATTATAAAAGGAATTATTTTAGCAAATCAGAGAGTTTTCTGATTTGCTTTTGATTATTTTTTAATAATTAAATTTCATTAGGTTGATTTATTGACTTGGAAGTTAGTTTAAGGATAACAATCTTGAAACTATTCAAGCTTTTTTTTATAAAATAATAAAATAAAATATTAGGTTGATTTATTAACTTGAAAGTTAATTTGTTAAACCTGATTCTTTAACGAAGTCAACTTTCATAAAAAATTTATAACTGTGTATTATTATTATTATTATTAATTATTATCTTTACTTAAAAATATAATAAAAATTATTTTAAAATAAAACCGATACATGAGTATTTTTTCTCATTTTTTATTCACTCAGAAAAATAATAATTTCCGGTAAATATGCTAACCTAGTCATGAACCGTTTACTAAAAATCGATCTGAGAAAGAATTCAATCAGGATATTAAAAGAGTTCGGAGAATATCCTCATTTCTTTTCACTACCCAGATTATTAAACACGAGAAAATTTGACTCGAAATGTTTCCGTTCTCCTGCAGATATTAATAACTAACCGAAACTGCATGCCTTCGTTTATTTAAACATGGATTCTTGGACTCGGAATCGCATATTCTTGAAAGTCTAGCGGCGACAGGTTGCCGCTTCGATGTCAAATCTCCTCTGCTAATCTCACGTGACCTTTGGTGATATCCAAAGGCCACTTTACCACGTCATCCACTCCCATCTTTCCACGTGCCGTCCAAGTCATTTCCTCTTGTTTACCTTCCATGTCATGTCACTTTATTTTACCCGTTTATTCCTCTGCTAATGCGAATCGCGTGTCTGCTAGCTCAGGTCAACCACTCTATCTGTCTATCCTGGATTGACACGTGGCCCTAGAATTCTTTCTAAAAGATTGTCCTGGTCATGGTTTATTTTATTAATACCAAATCTATCTGGGCACGGCTTCTGAAATTATATTTGTATCGAATACAAATCTATTTAATTTTTTTTTATTTATTAATATGATACCCGCAATTTATATATATTTTAATTAATTTTATAGATTTTTAAATTAATAACTATATAAATTTTTAATGATTTTAATTCAAACCCCATGATAATTGAATAACAAACCCAAACCTTAACCTTGATTAATTAAATAATCTTCAAGTTTAAATTTTTCTAATCTTGATTAGGCGAGTTGTGTTTTAAAGCTTCATTTGAAGCTCTTGAATTATGCTATATTAATTATTAATCCACTCTATCAGTCAGATTTATTAGTGATTTGACTCTCAAGAACATTTATTTATCGCAACAGTACACCCACGATTTGCATGTGGTACACCCACGATTTGCATGTGTATCTTGCAATTCGTGACTGTGGTTGATTTTCCACATCTGATACCGTTAACATGGAGCACCGTTTGATGATAGCGTGCATCATGCTCGACGGGCAAGACATTGTAGCACACAAGATTAATATAAGGTAATATACCTTGTGAGACCTTTTTTTTTAGCACACCTAGCTGTTAATTAAGAAATATCTAATTATCACACACGAGGGTTGCAGCTCAGTGGCCTTGGCAGGCTTTGCCCTGCCTGTGTGTCCTGAGTTCGAGTCCTCGCGTGTACTCGCACTTGAGGGTTTAGCTGCTGTGGTCAATTCGTGTGACTTGTTCCGTTCCCGTCCTGGGTTCGATCCTCTATGTGTACGTCTGTCACCCCCGCGGTGCCTTACATACTCCTGAGCTTGCCGGATGTCCAGCGGGCCGTGGGGAATAGTCGTGGTGCGCGTAAGCTGGCCCGGACACCCCACGTAAATCAAAAAAAAAAAGAAATATCTAATTAAAAAAGTTTTTTTTCTTTTTTAGCTTGCTTCGTTCTCATCTTCTTTTTTTTCGTGCTATCAACTTGCTTGAAATAACATAAAATAGCAAAACTGTCATATTTATTGCATATTTTTGTCGTGGTACCATTTTATTTTGAATTCAAGACAAAATACTCGATTTTTTTCAATACATAAGTTCGAGAGTATATAATTATTCAAAAATAATTTAACCGTTACATTTTTTTAAAGGTGTATATTTGGATTAGTATTTCTTAAAATTACAGCAAAGGAAACTTTATTTGTTAAATTATTATGTTAATTAATTCCCCATTTTTTCTTTCTCTTTTTTTTTTCACGTTATAAGCAAGCTAGCATCAACAGAGGAAAGAAAAGTGCTTTTAAGTAACTTCATCTTGGTCCAAAATCCACACCTCTCCCATGAATCTCATAATTACTCAGCAGCACCTTCTTAGCTTTCTCCCTGGTCCATGTTCCTCGTGTTTCATGGCAAATAATTTAGCAATGCAAGAAATGAACGCTCTTCCATGCACCATCTTAAATGGCACTCCCACCCCACATTCTGATCGTCTCGATGAGCTTTGCACTCCACATTCCACACATCAATCGGTAAGAAGAGACTCTCTTCCTCGCGACATGCATGATGATGCCATTTTTGTCATAAACCCAGAACCTTAGGCCAATATTATCCTTATCACATCCAACCTAATTGAGTGCCCAAAATTCAAACCATTTTTGAAACTCATGCACTGCATTCAGTCCCAAAACATTCTGATTAAATAGCATCAACGGAATGATTCCAAGTCAAAAAGATGGATTGAAAAAACAAAACAAAAAAAACGTTGTAAAAAGATGCATGGAAGTTGATGCAATGTACACACAGCATATAACTCTCCCCGCTAATATTTTATTTGGGGGAGGATAGCGAGCGATGGTACGAATTTACAGAGTCTTGATTCTTATGGGTGCGCACTACGCCTCTAAACAACTTCCATATTTAGAGAGCAGCGGGAAGGAAAGCCAAAAACACCCATTAAAAAAATACTCACAAGGCAGCCTCTCTCTCTTCAGCACCAACTATAAATCCATAATATTAAATTAATTAAACCTTAATCCTCTCTTAACCCTCCCCTTAATCTCCTCTTAGACCTACCTCCCTTTTTCTTTAACGTAAGAAGCGAAATAAATAAATAAAATCCGCAACTTCTCTCTCTGCATTTTGCTTTATTTATTGTTTTTTTTTTTTTTTTTTGTAGTGATGAGAGCTGAGGCAGCAGAGTGAATGAGAACACGAACACGACATTGTCTGATTCGGTGTTATAAGGAAGGCAACAACAGCAAATGATGCAGCAGAAACTTGAGGTTTATAATGAGATTCTTCGTCGACTTCAAGAATCTAATCACGAAGAAGCTAATCTACCTGGTTTTGATGATCAACTCTGGACTCACTTCAATAGCCTCCCTACCAGGTACGGTGTGTGTGTGTGTGTGTGTGTGTGTTAGTTTCAGCACATGTACGTGTATCTATACGATATATGTGTATGTATGTGACTTGGTGTACTTGCCTCTTCGTTACGGAAATGAAAATTTTGTGTTTTTTTTTTAATTTGAATTATTAGTTTTTTCTTTGTCTTTTTATTTTTATCTTTTGGAAAACAATTCTGATTTTGGAACCTTTTGTGGTGTAGATATGCGTTAGATGTGAATGTGGAGAGAGCAGAAGATGTGTTAACGCATAAGAGATTGCTGCGTTTGGCTCACGATCCTGCTAATCGACCGGCGATTGAAATTCGCCTTGTTCAGGTAACGTCTATTTACTGATTTGTTATGTTTTTTATATTACCGATGCTTCTTGATACTAATTTGTGAAGATTTGATTATGAATAGAATTTGCGATTGATTAGGCTGTAGATTTTAAGACTACGCGAGGATTTGTTCATGATACAAGTTTTCGGCAGGTGTTTTTAGGTTTTGAAGGATACATGCATGAAATTACTTTTTCAACTGATGACAAGCCAAAACTCCTGAGTCAGGTAAGATAAGCATGCTTGTTGAAGTAAGCCGAGCTCATTTTATTTCAATCATTGTTTCAATTTGCTGGGGAAAATCTTCGTTTATTTTCTGCTGCTTCTTTCAATTTGGAGGCTGTTTTGGTATTCAATTTGGAAGAACTGCAAACAAATTTTAGGATTCGTTTTGAGCTATATTCCACCAGCTGGTAGCATGCATTTTACTGGCTAGTCAAGTTGCATGAATAACTGACATTTTATGTTAGCAGGAAGTCTGTGATGGTGTCTGATACTGCTAAAATAAACATTTAACCATTGGTTTAATGTATTTGTCGTTTATTGTGCTTCTAGTTATTTATGAGGTCATTGATGTTTTGCGAATTTACAGCTGACTTCCTTAGTTGCTGACATTGGGTTGAACATCCAAGAAGTGCACGCATTTTCGACAGTAGATGGCTACTCCTTAGATGTATTTGTTGTTGATGGTTGGCCATATGAGGTACTTGCCATACACTCCTTTTATTACATAAGGCTTCCATTAATCAGGAACATATTTGAAATACACAACGAACTTGATCGATTAACAGACTGTTCATAATTTTCAGGAAACGGAGCAGCTCAGAGATGCGTTGGCAAAGGAAGTTTCCAAGATTGAGGTAATTCCCTGATTTCATTTGTAGTGATCGCAAGTGTCTTCTTATGGAGTTTGCAGCTTATAATAAATCTGGGTTTCTCTCACTCACAATGCTCACTGTTGAGTGTGGTGTTCTACAAGAGTTTTTATAAATTTATTTGTACTTGAATTGATTATATTTCCAGTCTCTTGATTTTCTTGTTTCTTGTTTAGTGGAGATGTCATATTATTTGATGAGGATCAGGCAAGCTTTGCATGACCCTGCAAGCAGAATATTCTCTTCTAACCAATGGTCTATTTGCTAAAATGGTCCAATATTTGATGCAATGAAATGTTTTATAAATAGCTTTCCAATATTTGATGTAATTTCCTTCATGCAGTTTCAGATCTTTTTACCATTTGGTTATTTTATGGGGTTGAGGAGGGGCTGCTGTAGGTAGAAATAAAACTTAGTCACAAGTTAATTAGTGATAAGAAAACGAAAAAAGGAGTTCAATTCAGGAATTCCCAATTAGCAACTCTTATAGTACTGGAAATGGGCAAGAGTAGACCAGGATTGCAATAGACTAGGCCATGTATTGAATAAGAATTTATCCCGATGATTAAGTTGTGTGTTAGGAATTGTTTTGTTGACATGTATTTTTTATCATCATTTTAAAATTGTTTCATCTATTTCTTCCACGAGCAACCTCCTCAAATTAGATGATATGCCTTGTATATGACAGGCATAATGCTACTAGCAATGTTTTGAATATGGTAGAACACATGTAACTGAATTTACTTCAGGAATAATTCACCATAGGTTGCTGATGGGTACCATTTTGAAGTTCTCAGATTTTGCTTCTGCTTATTCTTTAGTTTTCCAATGCAATAAGATAATTGATAATGTCTAGTTTATGCCATAATCTCTTCACCACATCAATTGACTAGAACCTATTCATGTTTTTCCTTGTGCGGTTTCATTCATTATGTCTTGTTTCGATATGCATTCCAATTTACTTTAAATGTGTTTGCAGGATCACGAGCAATTTAGGATCAAATACGATACTAATCATGTTGCAATACCCAATGACGGGACTGATGTGTGGGAAATTGATCCTAAATATTTGAAGTTTGAGAACAAAGTTGCCTCTGGGTATGGTGATCTGTAAGTTAACTGTCTTTTAGATACAATTTCTGTTGATGTTTGGATTTTTATTCAACTGTTCCATCCTATTTGCTTAGGTACAAAGGCACATACTGTAGTCAGGAAGTGGCTATCAAAATTCTCAGGCCTGAGCGATTAAATTCAGACTTGCAGAAAGAATTCGCCCAAGAAGTTTACATAATGAGGTCTGGCACAACGTCTTCAGCTACATAGTTTTTCTACAACTCTAGGCTGTTTCTTGGGTTTGGTTTTTAATTTCCTTGTTTTTACATATTCTTTGAACTTGTAGGAAAGTTCGACATAAGAATGTCGTACAATTTATCGGTGCATGCACCAAGCCTCCAAGTTTGTGCATTGTAACAGGTAAACGCAACGAGTTTTGAAGCATTTGTTATGCTTATTTATTCCTCGTATGAATTTCTTTCTTTTTTCCCTTTAATTTTCATCTCCCATTCAACATTTTGTATCTTAATTTTTCTTTTCTTGTTAAATAGAATTCATGCACGGAGGAAGTGTCTATGACTACCTACACAAGCAGAGGGGTGTTTTTAAGCTGCCAAATTTAGTTAAAGTAGCAATAGATGTTTCTAAAGGAATGGATTACTTGCACCAAAATAATATAATCCATAGGGATTTGAAGGGTGCAAATCTTCTCATGGATGAAAATGAAGTAAGATTCTTCTTTACCATATTCAATTTTTTCAGCAAGTAGCTTCAGTGATGTTTTTTACCTAGTCTTTTTCATCCTCCTCCACGTCTTCTACTCTCATCAGGATCACTGAGGAAGATAAATCAAATTCAACTGAAACTTTGTACCATATGTGTATCTATAAGAAACTTCTGTTCATTTCATTTCAGGTAGTCAAGGTTGCTGATTTTGGTGTTGCCAGAGTGAAAGCTCAGACTGGAATTATGACGCGGAAACTGGGACCTATAGATGGATGGCTCCTGAGGTGCGCCTTTGTTTTCATTACACCTTCTCTGAAAGTGTTCCCAGCTTTACCAATATCTCCTCAGTACTAGTGTGCAAACTATCTTGACATTAATCTTAGTGTGTAATTTGCTTCTAGCTGTCACTGAGAGAGATCACTTATTTACCATTGTTAAATAAACCTAGCTCCCTCCCCTCCCCATGATTCTTGTTGAAACTTGGATGCATCATTAGTTGTGCTGGTGGTAACCACCATGCATCTTCTGAATGGTTCATCTCGCCATTTTCTTACAACTTTTATCTTGCACTGAAGGTCATTGAGCACAAGCCGTATGACCATAAGGCTGACGTATTTAGTTTTGGGATCGTGTTATGGGAGTTGTTAACTGGAAAGGTACTGCTGGTCATTTGGTATAATATCCCCTCTCTTTTCCGTAAGTTTCTGATCTTGCAAATTGATCATTTTTGCATATTTGGCTTCCCAGATTCCATATGAATACTTAACCCCTTTACAAGCAGCTGTTGGAGTGGTTCAAAAGGTAAATATCCTTTTCAACAAGCATTTTTCCCCTATTTCATATGATGAGTCCATGATCATAAGAATTTGTGTGGTGCTTTTCATTCACGTGGTTTCAGGGTCTACGGCCTACCATACCCAAGAATACTCAACCAAAGCTTGCCGAACTGCTAGAAAAATGCTGGCAACAGGATCCAGCTCTAAGGCCTGACTTCCCGGAGATTATAGAGATCCTGCAACAAATAGCAAAAGAGGTATTTAGCAATTCTGTTTTGTGCTACAAATGGCTTTATATATCATATATGTTTCTGTACATGTTCATCACTAGCACTAAGACTTGCAAGTTTTTATAGCAGGTTGGGGATTGTGGTGAATGGCGCAAGGAGAAATCGTCTGGCCGATTTCTATCTGTGCTCAGGAGGAAGTAAAGGGAAGTCTTGCGGATGCTCATAACCTGAACAACCAGCTAATCGAACCAAACATTTTCCATCCTTCTCATTACTGTACACTATTTTATTATTTGTCATGCCGATCATCATCAAGCCATTAATTTACACACACACACCCCCCTTAGTTCATTTTTGAACCAATCGCTCCCAAATTATCCTTACCTATATATTTAATGTATTTAAGTTGGGGGAAAAGAAAAGAAAATGGGGAGGAGAAAAATGTGGTTTTGTTTGTAAAATAGACTTTTGATCTCCGGGAGCTGTAACCCGGAACGTGTTATATTGATAGAGCCTATTTCTGCTTTTATTGTTGATGTTCCCTTGTATTGCGTTGAGTTAAAAGAGTTTTTTCTTTCTTTCTTCTTGGTGGTGGAATTTTAAATAATATTGGTGAAAAGTGGAAAATGCCACCATCTTGATAACAAGATTGGTGAAAAGTGTCATTTTTTATTTCAAGAGAATTTAAATTCGAATATCTTCTTTGTAATTAAAAGAAAATAAATTTTTTTTATTTAGAATGACAAATGATTTGTGTAATTTATATGATTTGAGTTATATTTTATTGCTTCTAACTGTTTTTGTATTTTTTTTTTATCGTGTTAATGTCTTAGAAACACATCATTCAATGATTGATTTCTAGATATTTCTTTTCTTTTCTTTTCTATTGAAATATTTATTTTAAAGCTTTTGATTCTATTTATACTTTATTTGTGATAGGATAATTAGATCGAAAGACCCAAATTTACAATTTGGTTGGGCCTTATGTTTCTAATCGTGATTTGAGCCTTTTAGTAAAATCCAACCCATTACAATCTTTTCAAAAAGCCCACAATAACTCCTGCCTTCACAGTTGACAGTACACACACACAAAAAAAAAAACCTTTCAACGTGCAAGCTCCTCCAACCCTCCTCTGTATCCCTGTTTTTGTAAGGTCCCGTTCTAACTATGGACACGCAAGTGTGGTGTCACCAAAAGATAAACAACCTCGCTCGTACCATGGAACCAACACCACATCAGCCACCGTCAACAACCACTGTCTTATTTTCACAGCCGCCACCACCACTGGATTCATCAACCAAATGTTTAGCAGCAACTAGCAAAGAAGCCAGCGCTTCTTCTCTGCAGGAGTCCCCACCATCACCAAAGGAGCGACTTCATCTACTAACCGTTTGATCAAGAAATTTGTAGCATCATCACCGGAGTCAATTGCTCTTGATGCACTCTCTCATCTTCTTTCTCCCGACTTCACTCACCCTCTCCTCCCCTCTCCCACTCTTCCTGTAAGTAATAACCCACCTATAGTTACGTGATTCCAGCAGAGAGCACGGTGGTTTGTGGATCAGGAAGTCATAGCAGTGTTAAGAGTTTTCATTCTTATGCCAAGCGTGCTGGTAAACAATAACTTAACTATGTCACGCAAGTTTTAGTTTTTTCGTTCTTATGCCAAGCAAGCTGGTAAATATTTCAAAAACATAAGAGTTTTCTTGATGCATTCTAGATGTCCATTAATTTTTGGATTTGGTCTAATTTTAGTGGTTTTTTAGATATTCCAAAAGATGGTTGGTAAGTAGAAAATGTTCCAATAGGCTGTGAAATACCTGGTCAAAAAGTTTAAGCAATGACTCCTCAAAACCAAGGCATCCACCATATGTACATCTTCCCAAGATTTTTGTGCGACACTGCTTCAGCAATTAAACGACGAGCCTGGCCTTCCACGGCAAGAGGCAAAGAGGGTGCCGCTCCAACGCCAACAACCACCCCTTGCAACCTTGCTTCGATATTATTAATGGCTCGCTGCAATATTCAACATACCGCGCTTTAGTTTTTATGGTTGTATAATAATTACCCTCAAGCACATGATTAAAGATTATTGAGGATAAATATAGCTAAACTTGAAACAATTATGACAGGTGAATGATGAAGAGTGGAACCTGTGCATGTGGGTTCTGAACTTCAACCCCGCTGGATTTGTGAGATTTTGTCCACTCCACAAGAGGATCGTGAATGAAAGTTTCAAGAACACTCATTAAAGTTTCCCTGTGTGTCCTCAGTACTGAAAGTGTGATTTCACATACCCTCAAGAAAATGCCCTCGTAACCCGTGATGCCCAAGCCATCAATCATGTTCTGCAGGAATAATCCAACAGTACCCAAGGGAGTAAGAAACCAGGTTTGCGAAACCATATGCGATAAAAAAAATAGACAAGACTATAAATACTTCTGGGTATGTTATCCAATACTGCATAAAACCCATTCTATATTGGTGTTGAATCCAATTGAGAACTCATTGCGGTCTTAAATCATGCATAAGAATGCAGGGGTTAATATGATAAAATGATTGAAGATGGATAGAATCATTAGCAATTTGATAAAATACAGTCGCATGCAAAATCCTGTTACCTGTGTTAACCTGAAAGGCACTAGCTCCGGTTTTTCCAACTGCAAGCCTTTGTCAAATAGACAACTGAAATCAACATGGACACAATCACCTGTGGTGGAGTCAAAGAGAATGTTTTCACCATGTCGATCTCCTAGTCCCACGATATGCCCAACCATCGACCAAACTGCAGTGGTATGAGCATAAGCAACCCGAGCCCTAAACCAAGCAGCTGGCTCAGAAAAAGTGGTCAAGAACCATTTGTGGAAAACTGGAGGGAACAATGGAAGGATCTTATTTTTTAGCATCTCATCTTCTGGCATTTTACCATGGCATTGATCATAGATCCGTTTAATTTGAGGATTCGTCTTCTGCCTGTCAAATTTCCCACATTTTATATATATGTCTTGAAGTATATGCCGGAGTCCACGGGTGTGGGGCACCCATTCCACCATACCGCAGTCTTCTGTTAGTGGAATTACAGCAAAAGTACGAATGTAAAGTTTCCTCCGACGGCTTTCAGGATATTTTGACAACAACCGGTTTATCATTGCAGTGAACTCCATCATACGAGCATCTTTCCTAAGGTCATCCTTGGGCTTGCAAAGGAATGGGTGTTCAATACCGTCACTACCCAATAGAACAATCTGAAGAAACAGGACAGGACAGCAGTTGATGAGAAAATGATCACAACAAATCACAAAGGAAAATATCAGGACAATTTAAATTAATGAACATGGGATGACAGTTTCAATTCAATGGTGAGAGAGAGGAAAAAAAACTGTGCCAAGATAGCTACAAACAATCCCCACCTATCCAGATTCCGAAGCTAATTTGGAGCAGTATAACAACTTCAATAGAAAACAATATGTATTTTTTCTTTTGTTAAATTAAGGAAACCAGGATGTTTATCTATTAACAAATAGAAATTCACTCCCCTTGACACGAGCGACAAACTTGTGATCAAATTCAACAGTCAAATCTGTTTCTTGATTCTCAAAATTGAAAAAAAATTATGCTATCTGTATTTTTCATTTTTTATGAGTGACTGGCTTATTATTTCAGTTAAGCTAGTCATTTCATCAAATATGAAATATGGGCAACACCCTCTCAATTATGATGAGTTTTCAGTATTCAACAAGCTCCCGTGTAATAACACAGGGGATCTTGAAGTTTTTTCTCAAACAAAATTATTGGAAGACCATAGACACCAAGTTTATATGGGCATGCTGCAAACAAGTGAACCATAATATCATAAATCCAGAAGTAAATGGAGACAGGATCTTGTGCAACTAAATCACATTCAAGCTCTCTGATATCAGCAGCATAGAGATGCTTACTTTTTTAGGTCGCTGAAGAGATGAAAGAATCTCAGCCTCGTCAGCTATTCCTGAAATTGTTGGAAGATCACAAGCAGAAAAGATAACAGAGGTAAGGGGGTCGGTGAGATTCACATCATACGTTGGTAAACTAACAGTGAGAGATTGTTGAATTGGCATGATAATTTCCAGTGGCATCATCCTTTTCAGGGCACTGAATTCAGTTGAAATATTAATAGTCCTTGCTTTTGATTGGCCTGGGTGGAAACACAATCTGATAAGATGATCAATCAAGCTAGCAAACTGAACAAACAAATTGCTCCCATTGTTTCCTTGGCTGAACCCCTTTTTAGCTTCTTGTATGATTGCTGCAGCCGCTTCCCGCCTTGAAGGGACTGCAGATTTTGAAACAGCTGCCATAATCCATAGGCCTTGTTGTGGGTATTGCTGGATAACAGAGGTGATTATGCGTTTGACCAACTTTACAATATCTTCATTCTGGTGGCAGATTCTAGAAACTAATTGAGGCAGCACTGTTAACCATTGATATGTTGGCAAATCCTTCAAACAGCCTCGCATAATACTCATAACCTGCCAGAAGATAATTGATCATGTTTTAAAATGCAGTAGGAAAAAAAAGTACAGCAATACTATCGGTCCTGAACATTATAGTACCTTGTCATGAACCTTTTTCAACTCTTGATTGGACGATGAGCCACATCTCTGATAAATGCTTCCAAATTCAAACCACAGTGTTAGCAATCTTGGAAGAGCTTGAAAGAGATTCTTGTGGCCCCTATGCAGCCCCTTAGCATAGAATAAAAGTACATCAGGTGCAGAAGTCCACCATCGCCTCTCAGTGTTTGAAGGAGAAATAGAAGTGGAATTCAATGGTACCAGTCTGGGACCTAGTTCATAATTGTCTTCCTGACGTTTCCTGGCATCAACAAGCACCTCATCACAATATTTAGCCAAATAGAAGAATCCTTTTTCCCACTTAGGCTGCAGATCCCTCACCCTGGTATAAAGAGTTATGACATCTTCCTTTTGTTTCTGACCCGTATAATGGATCCATCTGGAATATAAAAGTAGAGTCTTTGCAATATCTAGATTCTCACTCGAAGCTTGAGTATCACAAAATGCAGGTTGGGGATTCAATGGAACCAATGAAAGGCTAGTAATTGAAGACCTAGCAGCAGCACCTACAACCTTTTCAGGCATGTGAAGGAGAGTTTGCTGCAACTCTGCAATGGCACCATCTGATCGCCTAGTACTCCACAGAAGCTTGGCCTTTTCCATGTGAACATTAGGTGCACCCGAGGCCTGGGCTTCGAGAATTGCTCGGTTTGCTGTCTCATAGTGACCAGCCAAGCGACAAAGCTTTGCATACTGAAGCCAGCAGATCCCAACATGGGCACCGAGACTACTGGCACCAAATACCAATCTTCGGAAAGCCAAAAGAGGCTCCCTTGCCCAAAGGGATGGTTGAGTAAATCTGAGCCGATGTTCCCAATTCTCCATCAATTTAGTGAATTCTAGATGACCCAGATGGAATTTTTTGACCAAGAAAGAATCATCAACAAGAAGAGTGTGGAAGGCCTCCAATTCACGTAGTAAGTGAAGTTTCACGATAAATGGGTAAGCCCGCACGTAAGAATCCATGCCAGCAGCAGCAAGAGGAGCAATCAGAGCTTGTTTGGATAGTGCAATCTTCTCAGCAACTGAGAACTGATCCTTCTTCATCATAGACTGGAGAATCTTTGCAACATCCATGTCAAAGGAAGCATTACTTTCAGAACCACTACAAAGTAAACCATCATGATCAGCCCCGCTGATGTACTCATCCATCAAGTCCCACCTGCCCAGCCTCCATGCTGCTTGCACACCTTGCATGCACCATGTTTTCTTGTATTGTGGAACCCTAGAAATTAAACCATCCACATGAGTGACCATAGCCTGAAGGTGGCACATGTTCAGCAAACAGTTAAGGACATCTGAATGCCGCTGAACAGAACAGGGCTCCATCTGTAAAGCCTGCTCACAAGAAGTTAAAACCTCAGCCCAGTTTCCTGCTCTTTTATTTATTAAGAGCTGGTCTTGCAAGCTTAATGATTTGCGTAGACATGCCAAGCCAGATAGACCATCAGGCTCATCCAGGCAGCTGTATATTTCCATCAAATATGAAACATCTTCATCCTCAAATATGCCACTTCTCTCAGCTGCTGGGTTAAATGCGCCAGATTTTCCACGCACATGAGACTCAAAGTACATCAAAGATCTTGCATAAGCCTGACACCTGAAGGAGGCCCTGGCAAGTGTTAGCTTTGGAATTGCAGTTAAAAGTTCTGAAACATACTTACACTGTACAAGGAGTTGATCCTGATCTGTCGAAGAAATTGAACCTTGACCCTTGGATTTGGATGCTTGTTTCTTAGATGCAGGTGATTGGAAAGATTGGGAAAGAGCTAGCTCTTGTTCAAAATCATCCATCCATTGCCCAAGATTATCCAGGAGAGTGAAAACAGCTTGAATACAAACTTCATTTTGCCCACCAACTGCAGCACCACTGTTGTCTGATGCAGCAGCATCAAGAACACATAGGATTTCCTCAGCTATGCTGTGGCGCGCCTCCTCAGTACCATGACAAACAGCATTGAGAACTAAATATGGCAGCAGATAAATTGCTAGTTGCATATCATGCCGCACTAGAGCTCTACAAGCATTAAATATACTTGCACGAGATCCGGTTGCATGTGCAGTAAGTTTCTTTTATCCAATAGAATATCCATCTTCTGAATGACATAGAAGGCCGGTAAATTGGCCCGACTGATGCTGAGTCCGCCACATTTGGAAGCTGAAATCTAGAGGTTAAACAAGGGGCTATTATCTCTTTGACATAATTTGAGAATCGGTCCCACAATCTCTGACCCCTCGTATTCATTCCACTACTACTTTTAGTACTCTTGTCCTTCAGGGTTTGTGACAGGGAAGCAGTCCCATCCAGTGATGCCTCACAACCTGCAATCTTAAGCAGTTCTTGTATTGCCAGTGCAGCTGAGTCCTGAACAATGGTATCAGGTGCAGCTCTAAAAGCCCTAGCCAAATGTTTGTGGATCAGCTCAAAGATAAGATCATCATCTGAACATTCAATTTTAAAGCGCTGGGATGAAATTCCCTTTACTTTAGCAGGGTCAACCGCACCCAATGCTCCGAGACAATCAGCACAGACCAACTTCAGCCGCTGTCCTACTGCAGTCCTTGATTCTTCTGCACATCCTCTGAGTAAGGCTGTGATCAACGAGCTCAAAATGTCCATATCAGCAGCAACTTCACCAGTGATCAGAGATGTAATATCTCCCCTTCTCAGATTCAGTAACTTGCTTAACTCACACACCACCATATACCTAACATTCAAGTTCTCATGGTTAAGACCATCAACAACATCTCGCAATTGATCCTTCAAAGTCATTGACCCACGTGCTTCTTGAATAGCTTTGTTCACTTCCATTAGCTCAGGAATACTAGGTAATAGAGGAAATTCATGAATATGCTGCTTCAGGAT